>VXBO01001777.1:0-67159 GCA_013400135.1 Rhinoptilus africanus | reverse complement strand
TTCTTCAGTGGCTGATGTCTGAGGAGGGCTCTGTCTGTTCATCTGCATTTGATCCCAATCTGTGCATTCCCAAATCCAGATCTGGAATACAGGTCCAGTCTGGGACTTTCCCTGTGCCTGCTGGTGACATGATTGTCATCCTGAGAGTTTGATATGGTTTTGTATATTTTTAAAAATATTTCATTATTTTATTATTTTATTAATATTTTCATTAAAGTAGTTTAGTTTTTTCTAAACTCATAAATCTCTTTCTCTCTCTCTCCTCTCCTTGAAGAGAGAGATGGGGGAGAGCATCTGTCATTAGTCTCAGTGGCCACTCTGACCCAAAGCACATCATCTATTAAGCACAGTAATTAATACCTTTTATTTTAAAAGATTTGAGTTGGAGACCAAATTTGAAAAAAATGATTGTTCTGTAGTAGTGGCCTTCTTGAGAACAAACCTGCAGGTCTGAGGATGAACAAGCATGTGTCCCTGTTTGGGCAGGGGGGTGTACCTCCAGAAGTCCCTTCCAATCTCGACCATTCTGTGAAACCTTTAAACCCCAAATTGCTGTCTTAGCGAAGGAAGTAATTCTGTTTTCATTACTGTCATCGGCTGTCTGGAAGCACAACTTGTTTTCTTTTACTGTAACTGCTCCTTGCTTGTTTGAAAAGGATGGAGGCAGAATTTAGCTGTTTGTGTTCCTCAAGCAAGGCCTGGCATCAGATGCATTAGGAGGAGGAAGGTCCCTGGGTTTCTTCTGAAAGTGCTTGCAGAACACATTCAAGCCCAAATCATGATGTTATTTTTCTCTGTCCCCCTGCACGTGTAATTATCTGTGTCACTCCACCCAGAAAGCTCTCACTGATGCCTCCAAGTAGAGAAAAGTGGCCTGAGTTCAAAATAGAGACTTCAGTGGTGCAGAGAAGGCATCTGTGGTCTGAACCAAGAAGTTTGTTTTATTTTCGTTGATGAAGCTTGCTTTAGCCCATGGAATAAGTGTGTAGGATCAGATGAATTAAAACTAATAAAAGCAGTCAGGAAATTAGGGAATGCATCTCCCCTCAGCTGCCGTTGGGACAGTTTAGGCCAAATATGGGATTTGGAGATTGCTAGGTGGCTTATGGGGCTGATTGTGTGCACTCAAGCTCTCAGGGATGGTTGATAGGGTCATGGTGAAACTCCTTTCCTCACCAGCACCCTCCCCCTGAGGGCAATGCTAACTCCGGTCCTTTCCTCCTCCTTCTCCTCCTGCATAGAAGGAAGTTGCTGATCAGGTCTGTGCTGTGCTTTTCTGTAATTTCTGACCTGAGTTTTCATGGAAGTGATTGCTTTGAGGCTGCAAAGCAGCCCCGAGGCACTTGAATATCCCAAACACTCCACAGATAATTGCATTTCGTGGTTAACTTCTTCAAGTAAAGACAACCGGTTTCTCAGTTCATGATGGGGTGAGAAACAGCCAAGTCCACTCAAATGCTGATGTGTACAGTGTTTTTTTGTTTTCTTAAGTTCAGTGCTGCAGTACTCAGAAGTAGAAACTGTCTCTTGCACATACACTGGAGATGAAGGGTGAAAAAATAAAAAGAAAGGAGAGAAAGGCACATTTTGGGAGGCAGAGGGGGAGGAATTTATTCTAATCCCTCTGAAATTATTTTCTTGCTGAAATTTGTTAGATCTGGATGGACTAAGCCAACTGAGTTACCAAGACAACCTATCCTGTTCTGAAGATGACCATCTATCTGTTGATTCAAGAACAACAGTTGAGAGCAGGGGTGCTGGGCAGCATAAAGGGCCTCGGATGCAGTCCAGCACTGCTGGTGGCATTAGCCAGCAAGCCACAGAAGGATGTTTGGAAATGGAGACAGCATTTACCAACCAAGGATTTGAAGTAAACGATGCTACTGACAGCTCATCGGCCTGGAGCCCTGAGGTATGGTGAATTGTCTCTTATTACACATGATGTAAGCTTTTGAAGGGTATCGGGGGCCAATAATGTGAGGGGAGAACTGAAGGGAAAACCTGATCATCACAGCACAAGATAATGGTGCTCCTGTGTGCATGAACATACACCTCCAGCTATGTGTTTCCCCTTTTTCTTGTATTTTACCTCTTGCTACTAACGCTCATTCAGAGAAGCTGCTTTATTGCTTGATTTCTGACTGCAGTCTTTGAACTGAAATTGGAACCATTTGCTGCCTGATGGCATTTGCTGTCATTTAGCAATGGCCCAGGGCTTTGTCACTGGCTATATGTGTGTTTCTAGGGAGATGGTGTGTAGTCACTGTGTCAGATCCGTGCCTCTTTTTCCAGGTGGTTTCTGTGGCTTAGAAAATGGGATGCATCTGGAAAGCTGGGGGCAACTGGTGGGGGTGGCCGATGACTTGGCCAAGTGACCATCATTCTGGTCCCCATTGATACCAGACATCCTTCCAGGGAAGGAGAGAGCCTGAGAGCTCCTCTGCTTTCTCTTAGTTCTGTACCTTTATTTTGAAGCCTCAACAAAACATAACAGATTTTAAAGTACTATAAACACCTGATGACTTAGCATCCCCCTTTTCTCTTATAATCTTTCTGCGTGGTGCATTGGTTTTCAGCATTATTTTACCACAAGATTAAATTTCTGAAAAAATATCAGCTTGCATCAGACATATTAAAAGAACAGCACAAAGGTCACATCTTCTGCCTGAGTTAAAAGAGACTGTTCTTCAGCTGTGGAAATTAATACCTCCATCACACTCTGAGCAGCAGGGCTTTGAGGACAGGGTTCCTTTCATCAGAGCGTGCTGCCTGCAGCCAGTTAAAAAGATGGAAGGCAGTTCCTCGGTGCGTGTGCTCCAGCCCTAAGGGGTGTTTTGAACAGCATTTTGGTTTGCTGCACAAACCAGTCCCACAGATTACGACACAACACATGGGAGCTCTGCGTGGCGGCAGCCCTGCTCTCTCTTTGCTGCCTGCCTCTGACACGCACTGTTTGTCTGCCCATCTGAGGGTCATTTCTCCTTTTCCACATTTGATGTACACTGCCGTGGTTCACGTGTCACAATGTCTCCAGTGTCCTCTTATATTTCTTTGGAACATGTCTCTCGTTTTGCTCCTGGTATCTACATTTTAAAAATGCAAAGAATGGTTATAGCATCAGGGGGCAGATATGCCCAAGTCCCAGTTTATCTGCTACAAGCAGCTTCTCATCCAAAGGTATTGTGTAGATTAATGAAAGACTTTTTATTGCAGGAACTAAATGTTCTGAAATGCCAGAAATGTCCAAGCACTATTATGTTCCCCTCAAAGGAACTCTCTTTAGAGACAAAAATGATAATTTTATGCCCCTGCAGTGGAACCACAAGTACCATTTCAAGCCTTGCCCATAATTAGCTGCTCTTTCAGGTTCCTCTGGCAGAAATGGACTCATTTTACCTGGTGAAGTGGATATTGGCTGTCCTGAGCAACTGGGTTAGACATACAGTATCAATCAGTATGCTTGGCTTGACATCTCAACAACTGTGCTGGGGGAAGGGAAAGAAAGAAAGAAATTCAGATGAAGTATCTAAACCCCACACTTTTCTCGGATTCTGGTCTAATTGTCTGTATAACCAATACGTTCAAAAAGGGCACATAGCCCCAGCTGAGCTCTGAAAGCCAAGGGGGAGTTCTGTCAATGGCTTCCACAGAAAGAAGACTGAGTGTCTGAAAGCTTTGTGTGCTGGAAGCCTGTTAGAGGGGTGAGTCCCAGACAGCACAGTCCTCTCCGAAAGGGCCAGCCCATGGGGTCTCTAAAGCCTGGCTGCCCAAAGGTCACTGCCGCAGGGTTTGACCTTTCTCTTTCCCTCTCTGCCTCCGGTTCACGTGGTTTTCTCTGCAGTGGATGTGGCCACAGCTATGGTAGCACAATTTGAGATTTCCTGAAATCCGAATCCTTTCTGGCTGTCCTGTCAAAAATCAGATAGCTCACCTTCAGTCTGCCCTACGTGCTGCCGGAAGATGAGATACTCAGTCCTGTTGGGGCAGGAAAGTGCCTCTTGGATCTTCATAGCAGTGGGCTTACGATGACGCATGAGAGTTTGCATTCTCCAGCTCGGGCATGTGGATGAAAGCAGCGTTATGTCACAAGCACAGTTGTCTCCACACTTCAGCAGCAGTTCTCAAATGTTCCTTGATTCCATCTCCTCAACAGCAAATACGCAGATGAAAGTGGGGAGGGATGAACATGTGAAGGGAAACATGAATCAAGCACAATCCCTTGCATTTCATTTTTAAGTATTATTTCATCAACCCAACAGAAGTAACAGCTACAGAGCGACACTTAACATTTGTGTAACGTCACGTTCTCTCCAGGCAACCTGGCCTGCCTTGCATTTCTCTTTGCAGCCGGCTGCTCATACAGAAAGGCATTTTTATGGGCAACCAAGTCATTTTGTGTGCTGCTTTTCTCTCTTGGACATTAGTTCTGCAAGACATGTGACAGCAGGTCTCCATCACTAATGGGCACACATGGGCTTTTGTATTCACGTGCATAAATCCCTTAAACACTTCTGAAAATAAGAAAAGCAGGATCTTTGCACATCATGGCAGGTGAATCTGAGCACTTGAAAAGTAGATTGACAGGAAGGAGATATAAATTTCGAGGTTTGTCCGAGGTCTTGTTTGAGACACATAGCACCCGAGACACTTCTGAAGGGAATTACATCAGAAGTCCTGTGGCCTGTCACCTGTATTCGAAACAATAAGATGCCTATGTTGAAAAGAAGTGTTACTTGAAATGCGAAAGAAGATAAATGTTTGAGGAGGAGGGTGACTCAGACTGCTAGTGACAGGCCTTAATTCACCTTCTGGCTATTAACTGAAAATCTTTCCCTAGTACAGTGTATACTCATGTTTAAATACAAATCATTGATTGCTATAGCAACCCCTTTATCACATGAAGCACATTCTACTTCTAAGATAAAAAAGCACTTTTGAACAGAAACGCACACACCCACTCATCAAAAGGTAAGGTGAACATCCGTATTTTTTATCTTGTTTTACCAAGACAATTTTTGTTTTAAAAGTAGGTAAAAGGTTGTGTGTGAATTGGTTTGCACGTGTTTTGATTGTTTATTTTGAATTTGTATTCTGAAAGTATTAGTATTCAAACTGAACAGAAGGAACAGATGCTTCTCTTGGGAGATTTAAAAAGAGAATAAAGAAGCAATATGTATTGAACCAGACTGTTTTTCTTGATTATCATTGGTTTAGCTGTAGGAAAAGTACTGAATTATAAGGTAGCATCTAGAAATGGAATTTCTATTCTAAAGAAGTTCTGACATGGTGATTTCCCCTCCCATCAAGTTGAACACAGTGCTTATTTTTTTTTAATTTCCAACAGAACAAAATATCCAAAAAATCATCAGGTTTGACTGAATTGTTTGATTTCGGTAATGTAAAAAAATACATTCTGAAAAAGTTCCAGTGTATGTTCAAAGTAATAGGTTAAGTTGGTTTTTTTAGATCAAATAATCAAATAATAAAGTTTTATTAATGCCTCAAAATTGACGTGAATTAAATTTAAAAAACCCAACTTTTGTTTAGTTTTTCCCTGTGTAGAATTTTTGCAAATTAACAGTCTCCTGCAACACGCTTAAACATTGATTAAATTTTTTGTTGTAAATGTTTCAACAAGTGCTGTTGCTTACTAGATTGTATGGGGAATATAACACAAAATCAGGCAGTTAACTAGCACTGGCTTTTCAAGAAACAGTGGGATCCTTATTTTGCAGAGCAACTGCCTACACTTACAAGCACAAGTGAGAAGAATTTTTTTTTTTTTTAAATAGAGTTGGGATCACCGAGGTAGATGAACTGCAGTGGAGGTTTTACTTCTTCCTTCTCTTTGCAGGAACATGATGAAGTGAGCAGTGTACCAGCTCATCATGGTGCTCACGAGCCCATCTGTAAATGTGGTGATCTAGATGTTGTCTTCAACTATAAAGCCTCAAGTCAAAAGCTAGTAGTTACTATCTTGGATGCCAGGGATATCCCAGACAAAGACCGCAGTGGTGTGAGCACCTGGAAAGTGCACACAGTCCTGATGCCAAGCAAGAAACAGAGGGGTAAGACGAGTGTTCAGAGAGGACCCATCCCCATTTTCAAGGATAAAATTACCTTCAGTAAACTGGAGCCAGAAGAGTTAAGCATCCACGCCATTCGTTTCCGCCTGTATGCGGTGCATAAGATGATTGGAGAGAAGATGATGGGTGAGCAGTTGTTCTACCTGAGCAACATCAGCCAGCAAGGGGAAACGAGGGTGACGTTGGTCTTGGAGCCAAGGAGTAATTTGAGTGTAAGTTTGATGAAAGAAATATGGAGTCCATAAAGTTGTTCACCTGGTGAATGGGGACTAACTGTACCTGATATATTTCTTTCAGGGCTGTTAGAATGCAGCTGGTGGATCTGTCCTACTGTCATTTGAAAGTCATCAGTAATTGAAAGCATGGGGCAGGTCTTCCCTACACAAAGCTGTGCCTTATTAACAAAGGCTGAGCTAGCAAACTTATACAGAATCACCTGGGTGTACTGCATCTACACAAGTCATCGAATGCTGTGCAATGCAGAAATAGTAGGTTGGTCCTGGAACCACCGAGGCTAATTGCGCCTTAATTTTGACAAGGACAGTAGTTCTTGTGCACTGTTATGTTGGTGGACCTGTACCACTGCCAGTGCAAGAGCTACCTTATTTGTCACTAGCTACTAGCTTGTGGATCTCTGCGTTGTGCAGTTTCCATGTCACCAGAATGCTCGGTGATGTTCCTTTTCATGAAAGGTTGAAGTGGAGAGGTGGGTCATGCGAGGAGGAGCTGGCTGTGCTGCTTCATAGTCTCCCATGCACATCACAGTTGTATCCAGCTCTGGCTATGCCAGTCGATTTGTGTAGATGAGCCCTGTCATGATTCATTGTCTACAAAAAGCTTGGTGAGAGGTTGTGTGCACGAGATGAATAAAGCATCATACTCCGGCTGAAGAGGGGGTAGAGAGAGCATCATGTTAGCAAGGAAAGAAAGTAAGAAAACACACAGTACATGACCAAAAAAACCCAAACTGCAAAATGCGTTCCATCCAAAAGTCATTGTCAAGGAGATTTACTGTGTGTTTCATGTAGTAGGATGTATGCTTATCTCCGAGGCATCTATACTAGTGATAACACATTACACAGGGTTCCTCGTCTTTAAAGAAAAAGTTCAGAGATATGTTTTTGTAAAAGTGATGCTCTGATCCTTCTGGTGCCCTGTCATAATTCATTCTTAGTCATTGTCATTTCTTAAGAGAGATCTTACTAAACAAGGCTACAAGATATAAATTAAGGGAGGGTGGTGGTGAATGTCCTGATGAGACTTTCAGTGCTCTTTCCCTGCAGAGTGCAGACTCTCAGCTTAGTCTGTCAGCAGTCTCTCACAGTGATAGCGCTTCTTCAACACAGTCCCTGTCGCATGGAGGGGTGCCAGAGCTGCTCGTGGGATTGTCGTACAATGCCACTACGGGGCGGCTGTCAGTGGAGATGATCAAAGGCAGTCATTTCCGCAACCTCGCAATTAATAGGCCACCTGGTAAGTACTTTCACTGCTATTAAATAACACCGTTGAATCAAAATTTGCTTTTTATTTTCTTCCTCAAGGTATTCAATTATGTCATGTCTGAGCTTTGTTTCCTTGCAGAGTATCTGATTGAAAATGAAAAGCGTTATTTCAAGTATGTATGCTGGTAAATTTTACAGTGTAATTGGAGGCAATCATATGAAGACACAGCTGACAGGACAGTACTACCTGAGTGTCTCTTTTATTGCATATACCTTTACAACATCTGATTATGACAAAAGTGTTATTATACCCAAAGCACAGAGTAATTCTCAGCAGATCCATAAAAAGAAAGGAGCTCTTCTCAAGCGATTATGTGTTACTATGTGACCTACAGAAGCCCTGCCTAGTGCCATTATGTGTTTCCCAGGCCTATAGTTTCTTGCTTGTGCTGCTGAGCACTGGATGACCTGGTGCCTTGGGCCCCTTAGGGATCTCTGCCGCACAAGAAAATCTTCTGCAGAAAAAAGATTTGATAGTTGTTCTTCTGGGTTCCAACAGTTGAGTTCCCTTCCTCCAATACCTAAAGGAAAAAATGGAAATTGCCTTACGGTAGGTTTAGTTAGTGCTTGAGCTGCGGTTAGTCCTTGAAAAGGAGAGTGGATGGACAGTGTTAATGTCCATGATATAGATGAGGTCATGCAGCCATAGTCCGTGGTGTTACCTTCTTTGCTGCTGGGGTGCCTCATTCATGGGTTGAATGGCAGTGCTATATTCATCTTGTATTGTCCTTTTGCCTCCTGTCTGAAACCAGCAGCTCATGGCAATGTTAAATAACATTTTTTGTTTGTTAGTGTGTTTGCTCTTTGTGATGTGGTTGCCTGCCTGTCAAAGGTGATAACCTTTGGCAGTTCCTTGC
Source organism: Rhinoptilus africanus (assembly GCA_013400135.1). Classification (NCBI taxonomy): domain Eukaryota; kingdom Metazoa; phylum Chordata; class Aves; order Charadriiformes; family Glareolidae; genus Rhinoptilus; species Rhinoptilus africanus. Next base: position 58,714 of record VXBO01001777.1, on the reverse strand, counting down.
GTTCACTGGATTTGACTGTGTCTCCAGCTTGTGAAAAGCTAAGGTGCTGTGCTCTTTGTCCTGGCGCTAGCAAAATATTTATGTAGTGTTTCATTACATGGACATGGAAATTAAGTTTCCACTAAACTATACTTCAGTATATTACAGAAATAGTCTGTGTCATCTATCAGTCCCTTGAGAATTAAGGGCAAGTCTGTGCAGCAGTAAAAGACATGACCCCAGTCTGTGTAGCCCTAGCTAGTCTTGTATTGGCTGTGGCAGCCTCAGTCTCCAGGTGAGCTGCTTAAAGACATGCTCTTGTTTGCATGTGCAGGTTTTATTAAAAGATTTCAAGTTAGAACCTTTTTAGTAATTTAAAGCAAAGTTAGACTTAGGCAAGAGTCTTATCACGTGCTCTAGCAAGCAAACTCGCCTGTGTTCATATATGCTGCAGTGTAGCTACATTCTAAAATTTTAATCTCAGAAATGAAATTAAAGTAGTCACAATATAGGTCCATGTTAATTTTCTGCAGTTTTTTCAGGCATGTTTTCATCTATCTACCTGTGGTATTGGAGTTTTGTCTCTTAGCTGCCTGAAGATACAGATTATCCAGCACTTCTGTTTTTAAATCAGGCCCCGCACAAGTTACCTTGTATCCGGCTGGCTCAGGCATCTGTATTGCCCACTCTTCTCCCGTAAATGAGATGTCTTCACTGCATGGAACTCAAATAATTGCCTTACAGCTTACTACCTGCAATATCATGACCAAATTACTGGCATTTTTTGGTATTCGTCCAACAGATGTCTTTCTGGGTGCATGTTGTATAGCTCCTTGTGTTGCAGTAAGCACTGACATTGTGAATGCTGGGGAGTTCTGCCTGTCCTGGGCCTCTGGTGGACTGGGGTTTGCCGGATTAGCCGTGCGTGCGCAGGTTGGCGTTCAGCGCGGGAAAGTTCAGCTGCCTTTATTAGATGTCCCATTCAGTGTTTTAGCTGGTGGGCACAGAGGAGTGCGGTAGCTTGGTTGGCAGCATCTTTAAAGCTGATGAGCATTTTGGTTTTGTTGATGAGATAAGAAAAGGAGCAGGATATGGGGAAAAGGAGGCATTCCTTGAGGGATCTTTCATTTTAAATTCTACCTGAATTTTCCATTTTCGTGTTTGTGGGGCTTCCTAGTTTAATCGGTTTGATAAGCTGGCCAAAGTCTTCTGTCAGCCACCCAAACTAATAGTCCTGACACTTTTTTATAACAGTTTATCCGTCTTCACTGTTAAGGCCATCTTGACTTGCTTCTTCACGTCCTTTCTGTATCCAGATCAATTTTAGTGTTGTCAGACCAGTATCTCTCGGTATTAGATCAGTTTTTAGTTGAAACACAGAAATTAAGAAATGATTACAGGCAAGTTCTGAGCCCATCACAATCTGCGTCTTTTATTCCAAGTCACATTGTTGCTTCTGCGTTCTGCATTGGTCTTCTGTGCCTGTAAAGTTCCCAGTAGTGTGGGGAGAAAAGGAAACCCCAGTGAAGAAGAAATCAAAAGAAGATAAAAAGAAAGAAGAAAACCAGCAGTTGTTTCGGGTGCTGGAGAAGCATTTCACAGATAACTCCTGCAGGCACTGCAGAGGAGTGCTGTACAGTCCCATCATTACCGTCTGAAGCATGCTGGTGGCTGAATGAGATGCTCGATAAGTCCTTCACTAGGCGAAAACTAAACTGCTCTCTCCCTTTCTGGAGGGTAAGCAAATAGCTCTTGGTTTTCTCGAATACGTCCTATCTGCGGTTCTTTTGTTTGAGGCTGAGAGGGAGTGATTTATTTCTTTAAAATATCATGGGGATTTTGGATATAATAGCCCTTTTTTGGACACTGAAATACCAAGCCCAAACTGTTGTTCAGGGCAGCCATTTATGGTAAGACTGAGAGAAGTCAACGGTCAGAATCATCTCCGTTCCCAGCTCCGCATGCACAGAGCCTATGCAGTACCCATTCCTGGGCTTGTTGCAGCCCAGTGGCTTGAGTATTGTCTGCTGCTGGCAGCTGCAGCTGTGGGGGACGACAGGAGAGTCTTGCACGGCAGCAAATTCCCCAGCTGTGCTTTTTGCCCACCTCGGCCCTCTTCTCTGCCACCTGCAGTCCTGCACAGGTGAGCTCAGCGTCTCCTGCAGCGTGCGTGCTCCCTCCTTGGCATCCTTGCACCGGGATTTCACTGTGTGCAGAAAAAGGAACTGCACGGGGGCATTGGTTATTTTAGGTGTTAAAGACTCTAGAAGATAAAACAAATGGTTTTCTGGAGGAAGAAAGGAAGATTGTGTACATCTCATTTTTTTGTGGACACATGTCACTTCACTTAAACCTTCAAACTGAGTCAGGTAATGGTCAGAGTCATGGGTGCTTACATGGGCAAAAACTGGGTTAGAAAGCAGCTGGGCAGCTTACAGAGATGTACATCTTGCGTTCAGTATCTTCTCTTCAAGTCACATATGTGGTATTTCAGGATATTTTGGTCAAGGATAAGTGTCCAGGTATTGTTCTGGGGAACATGCTGAGTTGCAGGCCTGAGTCTACAATCCCTGGTCACACAAACAGATCCATTATCACTCAGAGCACTTAAGAGCACTCAAGAGCGTGGCTGCAGCATCGGACCGTAAATTGTCAGTGTATGCCAAAAAGCCTCATGCAGAAAAGCATCTACAGTTTTGTTAGATGTGGACACCCTCGGTGTTTTAGTGCTAATGGCTTGTGTGCTGTGCACCTCATTCTCTTTGCTTTGTGTAAAAATCACAAACCCGTGCTGGCATTTTGTAGGGATTCATATTTTGATGTGTGGTATTGCAATTTCTTAGATGTTTATTATACAAAAAGTAACAAGAGAAGCTTACACCACTGGCAGACACGTCTTTAAAAATTTATAACCAGTCCTGGTAGTACTACCTTGGGATTGTAGTGATGGACCAGGAATCATTTGTGCTAGTCAGTGGATAAACACGCAACAGAGAGGTGGTCTCTGCCCACCTGATATTTAATCTTCATCGGCTGCTCTGCTGGGTACAGCTCGCTCTCCTGTAGTCCAGCCTTCGTTCTTTCCCCTTCTGTGTTTCTTTTGGGGTTTACGGCTATGTGTAATGCAGTTTGAGAAAGATTATTGTAAAAATATTCCCTCACCTAAGAAAAGTCCTCCAAGTTTTTCAGCAGCTGCAGAATGAATCACACTTAATAATTACATCTGAACATGATCATTATTATACCAGCAGCATATTAACCCCATTAAACAAATACAATAGCATTAATGCTGGAAAAGACAGGAGGGAGAGTATAAGCTATTAGGATTTCTATTGGGAAAAGGAGAAAATCTTGGAGTAAAGACTTGTCTGAAAACAAACATCTACCTGAGCCACTGATAACAACGCCAAGAAGTACAGAAGATACTCCCATAGAAAAATTAGGATCCTTACATGGTATTTGTTGCTCTGCTATCAGAGTGCTTGAAAGCCATTAGTCGATTTTATTTTATCAACTTGTTTGTGAGGGAAGGAAAGTTATTATCCCTGCTTCATTCCTGGGGAACGAAGGCATACGTTAATTTCTTTAATTACTCCCAATCAGACCAGGAAGCTGAATAAAAACCCCCCAACTTTTAACCATCATATCTTGCTCTGAACTTGTTTGAGCTCCTAAAGCTTTGTAATTCACGCTTCCATTCCCTCAGTAATAGAAGGGGGGTCTGTACCAGGGCGAACTGGCATGGCTTCAGACCCCAGAGCTTGGTTAACAGAACAGCAGAGGTGCTGGGCACCTACTTGCTGCCAAGTACTTGCCAGTCAGTCACAGTAAATTTGTACAAGACCACCTCTACTTCTGCATCTTTTTGCTGTCTATCCTTAAATATAGCTTGAATAAACTTGCAGTGAGATCAGATGAGAAAGTTTAGTTCAGGACAGTAAAGTTGGGACCAGCTGCAGGGAGCCCCCGAAGGATGTTGAAGTGATGAGCAGCTGGGCGGTGAGGTGGAAGGTGAAGTGCGGATATACGTATGGTATTGCATGGGGGCACGAGTGGGATTCAGTCTCAGTCTGGATGGACTAAGAGCCGCTTGTGAGTCAAATACGAGGCTTATAGTAAATAGCTCCAGGAAAATGTCCACTCAGGGGTCAGCAGCTGTAGAGAAAAAAAACAAATTAAGGGTTAGAAACATACAGAGGACAAAATGAAAAATTGGTATTTGACTGTAAATATACAGTCACCAGTGTAATGAATATTCTGTACAGTTCTGGCTCCCTCTATTCAAATAGAATATGGCAGAACTGGAAGGATGTGGTGAGGAGCGTCCAAGACACGGGGGTATGGGAATAGCTTCCATCGAGCTGCAGCTGAGTAGACTGTGCCTCCTACAATGCTATGACAAAGGGAGACGGGGAAAGATTTCACAGAGGTCTATGAAATCGTAAGTGGTGTTGAGACAGTGAATTAGCAACAGTTGTTGTTGTCTCTCCTGATACAAAACCGTGTGGTGTTGGGTGCTGTTGGGTGGATGGACTGGCTTGGTACAGCTTCTCCCACCCCATGTCAGCCCTGGGGCTGATGAGGCTCAGAGAAGCAAGATAGAGAATAATGGACTTTCAAGGAGCGATTGTGAGATTTTTGTGTGGGGGATGTTGCATGATAATTAGACATCCGTTGATAGTATGCAGTTATCCAATAGTGTTTTCAATACTTCTATATTTCTAAAAGGTGTGTGAAAAGTATAATCCATGTTACGCTTGCTGGGTATAAAACCAAAGATATTTCTGAATCAAAGGATTGCATTTGGAGTAGAATGGATGGTGATGCCTTTTCCATTCCCATGGAATGTGAACAAGGAAAAAAAAAATATTTTCTTCTTCCCCTCCCAAAACAAAGGAGGAGACAAAGCCACTGCTTCCAGGGTAAAACTCTCTTAATTCCAGATTTCACTTGGAGCTGAATGTTTAGTGCAAACCTGCAGTGGCTGCAGAGCAGTGTTTACAGGAGATCTGATTACAGGCTGTGTAATAAAGCTGTGCCTGTGGTCGCCACTGGTGGAGGTGAGACAAGCCAGGGTTAAGCATCCTTACATCATGCCCTACGGTTGCTGTTGCTAAGAAGGTGTGCAGTCATGCGTTCTGATACGCTCTCAGTTAAAGTTGCCGCCCCCTCTCTCAGGCAGCAGCAATGCAAAAAGCCCAGTGGATGCTGCGGGAAGTGTTGAAATGCACTTATTAGAGGAGAGGCACTTGATGCACCTGGAGTGGTGTCTGTGTTATGCTTTAGCTGTGTAAACCCGGACTAAAGCTGCACCTCCTCAGGGCTGGGGAGTGCGGGGAGGTGGTAAGCTGGCTCCAAAGCTAAAGGGACCCTGGTCTCCTGCCCCTCTACAGCCCACCTTACTGCAGAAAACAAGTAACTGATGCTGGCAGTTCCCTCCCCTCAGGCCAAACAGGCTTCCAGGGAGCTGTGCAATGCTTTCTGCTGCCTTTTAAATTCAAAGTGCTGCTGGTCTGTTCTCTGGTGACTCAGGTGTCGTGAAGGCTGCCACATCCCAGCCTCTCCCTTGTGTCATCACAGCCAGCCCCAGGAGAGGGGACCTGTGCAACAGAGATTCAGTGGAACAGGAGAAGGAGAGTTGGCTCCTTGGCATTGTAATAGGCAGCTCTTAGCTCTTGTATGATTTATAGAATAGGCCACAAGCTGCCTCTGGCCGAATCCAGACTTTCACAATGTGGATTTGGGAACAAAAGCTTCGGTCTAATTCTCCTTCCTACTTTTTTCTCAGTCCAGCTGCAGTGAGCCAGGATCTCAGAGCATTCCTGCCCCACGGCTGTTTTAATGGGGAGGTGAAGCCATGACTAATGGAGCAGTGGCCTTCTGGGTCTCAAACGGAGACCTCGTGTTGAGCTGGGCTGTACAGAGAGGCACAGAGCTGAGCTCTGGGGCTGCGTTGCCACACAGTGCTGCCGTTTATTATGTAGGGTAGCAGTGTGGGTAATGCCACCTGGGTCAAATTAAGCTCTAGGCCCAAGGCTTTATTTTACTGCGAGTGTTATTAGTCTGGATTGCAGCATGCTGACATGGTTATACTGCTTTTGGAAATGAACTATCTTGCCTGGAGCGCGGGTGGGAAAGTCCGCACAGCACTGTGTTGTACCCTACAGTCCACAGACCTGAGGAGTCAGAAGCCTTCGGTTGTTTATTTCCTTTCTAAATATAAACTCAAGCAGGGGGTTGGACACTTTTGTATTGCAGTGTTTTTGTTCACGGGTCAGCTTTATTAATAATGGTGGAGCTCAGGATAAATGGAAGCAGAATGCACGCTATGGTCCCTGCTCCAAAACCGAGAATGTATAAATTATGGTTGATTATTCCCCTGAGTTGTCATTATCAGTTAGTTCCCTTAGAAGGATGATGACAGAAATAGGTCATTAGAAGAATTGCAGATAAACTGATTGCCTTTGCAGATGAACTCTCAAGAGGTGTTTTATGGTTGGGGCAGCGTTGATGGAGACAGAGCAGTCTGCACGAGGAGAGGTTTGGCCAAACCTCTGGAGTAAGATTATGCAGTACCAGCCCAAAACGTGTCTGGCTTCTTGCAACATTCCTTGATATAGCGCTTTTCACTCCGGTATTAAATGCAGAAGTGTTGATATTTTATATATACATGAACATTGTTCAGTCCGCTTGTACCAGAGATGAAAGATGAGTTTAGAGTAAAAATGATCTGTAGCAAGAACTTCTGTTCCAAAGCCTATATGGAACAGAGAGCCTGCTGGATGTGGTGCTAAAATTGATCTTGGCAAAATTAGACAGACTTTTATGTAACCATGGACAAGCTACAGTCTCAGATGCTCCCAGATATTAAGAGGTCTTGCCCTTCTTCATGTCAGTGAGATAGGTACCTAAATAGAAGGTGAGCACTTAGGCATTTTAAAGAATGTAAGCCTTAATTTCTCTTCTCCTTTTGTGCTTGACAGAGGTGGCATGAAAGTAAATACACTGAAGAGCGTAAAGTGCTGAGATACCGCAGTAATGAGGCCATTACTGAATCTGAGCATGTAATTAACTGGAAAAATGTTTGCCTTCATAATGAATAGATGCTCTCACACATACATTCCTCAGTAAATATTCAAGTTCATCCTTGCTGTAGTTCCACTAATTTTACCATGTGTCCAGGGATGGATTTTCTTTGGCAAAGTCAACCAAATGCAAGAGCTTTCTATCTCAGAGGTCCACCCTGGAACACAAGGAGAACTAGGAAATGTTTCCTGATAAGACATCTAAAAAGATGCTGCAAGGAGCACAATGCAGTAAGGGCAAAGCACAATATTAAAATGTAGTTAGTGAAACAGAATAACAGCTCAGCCTCATACGTACTGGCTCTGCAAAGCAAATTTCACATGCTAAATATATTATCCACACCTACTCTTTTATTTCTGTTCAGGCAAGCTCGAGGCTTTTGGCTGGTAAAATACACCCAGTGGAATAAATTTGAGAAGAATTAGCAGCCTGATTTAGTTGTCACTTGCACCGGTTTTGTGCCTGTATTTACGTGGGGATGAATAGGGCTCCTGATATTAGCTCTGCCCTGACTGTAGTTTCCTTCCATCCTGCACATTCTTGCCTAATCCAGATGATACCTGCGGAATCCCCACTGCACCAAGACAGGGCTTTGGTGCAGAATTACGTAGCAGATCTGGTGTGAATTAAAGAAAAAGCCTAATTTTCTGATGTTGATCTCCGTTGGATTTAACTCACTGGTTTTATGATGCTCAGTTTTCTTTAAAGCCAGATATATTACTCCTCACTTTCAAAAGTTGAAGCCTCAGTTAAGGATGTGACATCCTAGAGTTTATGACTACAAGGAATTAATCCATTCGTTGCCTGGAAAATTAGCTGGGACACCCTGAAATGTTGGAGCGAGTCCAGTGGAGGGCCACAAAGATGCTGGGGGGGCTGGAGCCCCTCTGCTGTGAGGACAGGCTGAGAGAGCTGGGGGGGTTCAGCCTGGAGAGGAGAAGGCTCCGGGGAGACCTTATAGCGGCCTTCCAGTACTAAAAGGGCACCTTACAGAAAAGGTGGGGAGTGACTTTTTATCAGGGAGTGTAGCGATAGGGCAAGGGGTAATGGTTTTAAACTAAAAGAGGGTAGACTTCAATTAGGTATTAGGAAGAAATTCTTTACTCTGAGGGTGGTGAGACACTAGAACAAGTTGCCCAGGGAAGCTGTGGATGCCCCATCCCTGTAGGTGTTCAAGGCCAGGTTAGATGGGGCTTTGAGCAACCTGGTCTAGTGGGAGCAGGGAACTTGGAACTACGTGGTCTTTAAGGTCCCTTCCAACTCTAACTGTTCTATGATGTGGATGTTATCTACCTGGATTTTTGCAAAGCTTTTGACACCATTTCCCACAGTATTTTCCTGGAGAAACTGGCTGCTCATGGCCTGGACAGATGTACTCTTCGCTGGGTAAAGAACTGGCTGGATGGCCGTGCCCAGAGAGTGGTGGGGAATGGAGTTAAATCCAGTTGGTGTCCGGTCNGACTGAGGGAACTGGGGTTGTTCAGCCTGGAGAAGAGGAGGCTGAGGGGAGCCCTCATCCCCCTCTACAACTCCCTGAAAGGAGGGGGGAGAGAGATGGGGGCTGAGCTCTTCTCCCTGGGGACAAGGGATAGGACACGAGGAAACGGGTTCAAGTTATGCCAGGGCAGGTTTAGATTGGATATCAGGAAACATTTTGTCACTGAAAAGGTTATTAACCATTGGAAGAGGCTGCCCAGGGAGGGGGTGGATTCCCCATCCCTGGAGGTGTTTCAGAAAAGGGTAGATGAGGTACTGAGGGACAGGGTTTAGAAGGGGTTTTTGTCAGGGGGGGTTAATGGTTGGACTTGATGATCTTAAAGGTCCCTTCCAACCTCACCCATTCTATGATTCTATGAAACAGCATCCTATGAAGTGTTGCTTTAGTGTTAAAACCTAAATCATCTGTAATGGTGACATTGTCTACTAGATCTTTGCTGAATTATGTTGTATTCTGCTCTGATGGTATTGACTCTAATGCCATCTCTGTAGGGGACTGCTCAAACATATGTACCCAGGGTTAGGTGTGACGGGTTGCACCTGAGGTGTCAATCACGGCAGCAATCAGAAGGAAGGAGGATAGCAAGGTTTACTGAGAGGAAAATCTAGACCTCAGTCCTCTCCCAAGAGAAATTGGTACAGGCTTACGTGGGTGACCTTTCCCTGGTGTAGCATGGGAAGATAAGCTAAAAAAGTACTTGGTTTGCTGTTAATTATGTTACACATTGCCATGCTCAGGTGGGATACCAGTGAGGGTGTTTGTAGCGGTTGTTGGCTACATACTGCTTCTCTGCTCAGCCCGTCCCCTGCCCCCCTCCCGGGGGCTGCCAGAGGGTCCCGTCGTGGGACCTTTCCAGTGCTTCTCCATGACACTGCTCTACCCTGACTGTTCCCAGCCCCTGCTGTGAACCCAATCAAATGTCCTCAACCTCAGCAAAACAGTTCTCAGAGGGCAGTGGGGAAAGCGATATGACACCAGAGACATATCTAGAGAAAAATGGAGGCATTGGTCCAGGAGCAAACAGAGAGGGTCTCATCTCCGTGAATTCCTGGGTCTCAGCACTCACCTCCCTTGAATGTCAGCAGAAACAAGCCCCTTCAACTTTCTGCCTGGAAATGGGATTGGTTTGGAAAACACACTGAAATTATGTAGAAAACATGAGCTTTCAATCTGAAACGAAGAAAAATTTTAAAATTTGAACAGTGGATTATAAAAATTAGCTGCTTGCTCGTATTTAAAAATCATCCTGGTTGAGATTTTTCAGTATTTTGCAATCCCCTCCTCACAAAAAAGAGGATGAGTACATTAAAAACATCCATAAAACCTGTACTCCCCACCTATTTCTGTTTGCAGGGAGTTCCCTGCAGCCTCAGACCAGCAGCCAGGACTTCCACCTGAGGAGCGCTTCAGTGGGCGTTGTGGTTTGTCAGGGAAAAGCAAAGTGACATCTCTAAGAGTACTGCACGAGATTGTGTCTGGTAGTTACCTTGCGTGGTTTCACATTGAGTCGAGCTAGAGTGGAGAGGGGGCTTTGTGGTTCTGATGGGTCTGAAGTTGTTACAAAATTCAGTCCCTCGGCACTGCCAACATTGAATATTACTGTGGGAATTAGTCTACCTCTTGATAAAGCTGTTATTTCCTTCCCAGATACAATCAGGAAACTATTTTGTGTCAGAGATCTGCTTTTCTGTCTAACAGGTAGGTCTTTTTGGCAAGATCTACTTCATCTCCAGTGTTACACTGGGAGCCAAGCCGACACCTCCCGCTAATGACTGGCCTGAACTTTCCTGGGGGTAACTCAGGAGCTGTACAGCTGTGCAGGCTCACAGGCTGCTCCTCGATTGTCAGTCTCCTGACAGCTTTTTCAGGGGAACAGTTTGAGAGGAGCAGAGAGCCTTGCTTTGCAGACACAGAAGTGTTTTCACACCTGAAGTGTTATTTCACACCTTGTGTTGCTCAGTAGATAAATGCGTAAAATAGCACATCAGACGGGAACAGAAGAGGATAGACATGCTGTAGACAAGAGATGGAGGCTTGTTATTTATTTCCTATCTTCAGCACACTCTGAAATAGTACTCGCTTGCAGAAACCCAGGCACGGATTATGAAGGGGTTAGGAGGGGACTTTTCAAGCCAAGTGATCGGTTATCATCACGTACGGAATGAGGTGAAAACTTGAGCTAGGTCTGTGGACCATTGGGACCACAGAGCACTTCCTGAGACCACCGTATTAGCAACCACATAACAGAGGTAAACCGAGTAGTACAGGAGGCAGCAAGAGTTTTAAGGGTGTGTTTACAGGAACACTGAGTTGGACCATCCCTTCCATGTATTTACTGGGCGTTTTTACTCTTTGTATTGACTTAAATAGTGAATAAAATTGGCTTTGAGTCCACCAAAAAAGTAAGATGAGAATTTGGAAAAAAGCCTTGAAACTGTCAAGAGCAAATCATTTCACTGTGTATGCAGGTTCCCTTTCTTTCTTTTTCAGGACCCTTTTCATATGGTATCTCAAATAGTAGGACATAGAGGCATTCTTCCAAAGGAAAGTGGTGGAGAGGCAAGTGCAGCCAAGGGCAGCCCTGGTGAGACAGCTCGGTTGTGAATTGAGTTGCTGTTAAATGAGACAGGAGCCATGGTGAATGAGAATGCAGAGAAGGTGGAGTTACTGAATGCCTTCTTTGCTCAGGCAGTACTATCTTTACTCCTCAGGCCAGCCCTCAGGAGTCCTAGACCTTGGAGGTAACAGGGGAAGTCTGGACAAAGGAAGACTTCCCCTTGGTTGTGGAGGATCAAGTTGGAGATCAGTTAAGTAAGCTGGATATCCACAAGTCTGTGGGTCCTGATGGGATGCACTGAAGAGTGCTGAGGGAGCTGGCAGAAGTCATTGCTGGGATGCTCTCCATCATTCTTGAAAGGTCCTGGAGAACAGGTGAGGTGCCTGAGGACTGGGGAAAGCCAGTGTCGTTCCAGTCTTCAAAAAGGGCAAGAGGGAAGACACATAGGGAAGCTTAGGAAATGTGGGTTAGATGAATGGACAGTGGACTGGTTGAAAGGGCTCAGAGGGTCATGATTGTGGGCACAGAGTCTAGTTGGAGGTCAGTGATGAGCGGTGTTCCCCANGGAACTGCTGGAGAGGGGACAGCAAAGGGCTACAGAGATGCTGAGGGGACTGGAACAGCTCTCTGATGGAGAAAGGCTGAGGGATTTGGGTCTTTTTACTCTAGAAAAAAGACGGCTGAGGGGGGACCTTATCAATGCCTATAAATACTGACAGGGGGGGTGTCAGGAGGATGGGTCCAGGCTCTTTTCAGTGGTGCCCAGGGACAGGACAAGAGGGAACGGGCACAAACTTGACCATGGGAAGTTCCACCTAAACCTGAGGAGGAACTTCTTCCCCTTGAGGGTGGCAGAGCCCTGGCCCAGGCTGCCCAGGGAGGTGGGGGAGTCTCCGTCTCTGGAGACATCCCAAACCCGCCTGGAGGCGTTCCTGTGCCCCCTGCTCTGGGTGACCCTGCTCTGGCAGGGGGTGGGACTGGGGGATCTCCAGAGGGCCCTGCCAACCCTGGGATTCTGTGAGGGAGAGGAAGGGAAGGTGCAGACACACCATTTGATGTGGAGAATCTGAAGAGATGTAGATTGTTTCTGTTGGTCTTAGACAGGCTTGCTGGGCTTGAGAACCAGATTTCCTGCTCTTTCCAAGAGGGTGGGGCTGAAACACGTATCAGTTTCCTTCTTTTCTTCTCCCTAGCTGGATATGAGGAAAACTAAGAGGTGCTTTCACCTGCTGCTTCTCATCGCATGCATTTTACTAAGGAGAGCAGTCCAGCCCTACTCTGGTATTCACTGCAGACAAAGCTGCTCCACTTGGAGCTTTTTTGGGTGTTTTTTGACTACTTGGAGCTTTCGTTTAGTCTGTCACCTGTGCCAAACATACTATTTACTTTTTTTTTTTTTATAGACACCTATGGAAAGCTCTGCCTGCTCAACTCTGTGGGCCAGGAGATGTCTCGCTGCAAGACCTCCATCCGTCAAGGACAGCCCAACCCTGTCTACAAGGAAACTTTCATCTTCCAGGTTGCCCTCTTCCAGCTCTCTGATGTCACGCTGATGATCTCCGTATACAACAGGCGCAGCATGAAGCGCAAAGAGATGATCGGCTGGATTTCCATGGGTCAAAACAGCAGCGGAGAGGAAGAGCAAGGTCATTGGCAGGAAATGAAGGAGTCAAAGGGGACACAGGTCTGCAGGTGGCACACGCTGCTGGAGTCCTAGTGGTTACCATGGCAGCCTGCGGATCCCAGGACTATGGGCTGTCTTCCCTTGTTCTCAGTCAGCACAAAACAGCTATCCCCTGGCAAGCACCGTGTTCTGACAGGTCACGTACACTGGAACCTGACTTTTCAGTGTCAGCAGTCATGGGTATTAGAGGTGGCACGGCCTGGGAAGCAAGTTTATTTGTTATCTTTCCAGGTTATACTGCATTTTCTACGTGCAAATAATTAACCCTAGGGAGAAGCAGTGGGAATACCTACAAAATCTTTTCCTTGATCATTGTCTTGCTCATTTTGTCATAGACTTAATCATTTTGATGCCGTTTTCTTCTGGGGTAAACTCTCTCTTCTCTCCCTCCCCTTATTTATATTAATGAAGTTTGCAAATATTCTTGACATGCAGATAGCTCATAGAAAGGCTAACCTGCATGCAGATCATGTTCTCTCCCTTTTATTATTGCATTTCTAAGTCCTAGAAATAAGCATTTGATACCACTGTAGACTGGATGATACGTTTTCCAGGCAGCATGGGAAAGCACTCCTGAATTCTCCGTCAACTTCTAAGTGCCTACACATTACTACTGTTGTCCTGTACTAACAACTGATATTAGGACTAAACACTACCAGTGTTTTTAATTAGGCATCCTGGTCACTTCTTAGCCTGCATTGCCATAGGTTTGCACGAGAATCAGTTTTATATTGCAATTAATACAATGCATGTTGAAATGCTTACTTGAAGTTCATGGCTTCTGTCATCATGAATACCAAAAAAGACCAGAACACGCTGCACATCCACCTTTGTGCCTGAATCACTCTTGTCCACATCGTTGTTTTGCCCGTGTGTTACTTTGAATGAACCTCAACTTTAAAAAGCAGAAAAGCATTTCTGTGAGCATTACGCGGGAAGGTTTTAGATCCGTGGTTTCTCTGCGATTCAGTTAAGCACAGCTCAGTTTGCTGAGGGCTCCTCTTCAAATGTGCTATCCCGTAATACCTTCTTGGGATCCGAAAGGGGACTGGTTTGGGCACACTGAGCAGTAGAGGGTGCCAGACCGTGTCACCTCATCTTCGGGGCGAGCTCTCCTGCGGGCAAGGAATAGAATCCAGAGGACCTCTCTGGCTCTGCTGAACTAATGCCACAGGAAAGTGTTACGCTTCCTGCCTCTAACTGAAAACAAAGCAAGGAGCAGGCTTGCTGGATGAGGTGATGACACTTTTATGTAGTTACTTTTCAGACTATATTGTCATTTTGCATTTTAATCTTTTTTCCTGTTTCGGTGAGTTGAAGTTGTGGAGACGTCAGGTAGGGGACATGTCTTAGTCTGCTCCCTGACTGTTGAAAGTTTAGCAGTTGTTAGCTGTTGCAATGCAGCAGAGGATGTTCATCCTCTAGTGTGGTGATGGTATGTAGGCAGTAAGGTGCTGAGATCTTCAGATACGATCAGCTGCCCAGTCTCCTGTTTTCTGCACTCTCTAGAAGACTGGCATTTCTCCATTCCTGCAGATGACAGCAAGATGCAGGAAATACTTTGCTGAAGAGGTTTGTCTGTATTGAATCACTTCATGTTTTGTTTTTGTCACTTACTGAGACCTGGCACCTAATTCTGCCTTCTGCTGCACCACAGCCGTCTCCTTCCCTTCAACGGTGCTTTGCAAATCTAACTAATGCAAATTTTGGCACTGGCTGTTTGACCAAAATTGAGCCTCAGTGCTGGCTTCCATCACCTCCAGGCCAGCCAGAGCCTGCGGGGCAGTGGTGTGACACATGCAGGTTATCACTTGGTGCGATACACATAGGCTTTGTCTGTCCTCATGAGGCAGACAGAATAACCTGCGTATAGAAGGGCTTCTGGTATAGGTGAGACAAATTGTCCTACAGGCCATAGTTTTATATATTCTTATCACTGATGTCTGAGCATCATTTTTTCCAGTGAGACTGGTGGGTATCCTATGCAGGAGGGGTGTCCTCCATTGCCTAGATAAGCTGGTATAATACCTGCTTTGCACTGCTGGGGCTTTGTATCACAAAGCAGGGTCTAACCCGAATACAGCTCAGCAAACAAATACATTTTTGACAAACAAATGCATTTAATGCTGCTGTATTACCAGTGCAAGAGAAAACGAGCATTTGAGTGGTAACCAGAAGAATAGGAATGTGGGTTTTTTTATCATGTAACTTTCTTCTAGAAAAAAAGTAGAGGAAACAGCTCAATTCAAAAGGTGCATTTGCTGATTTCAGTTGTTTTCCAGTCTTGGTGTCTTGTTTCCTGAACTGCGTAAAATGTATATACAAGTGTTTGTAAGTAATTTTATTATCTGGGATGTGAATGTATAATAAACTTATTGAGATTCTCTTCATAACTTCTTGAACTTGCAAAGTGTTGCTTATGCTTAATGATTAGGTAAGGGAAAAGTATAAGTTGATAATATGTTTCATCAGTGAACTAGAGATAACACAGATTTATAATAGCATGATTAAAAAAAAAAATTCTTGGAAAAGATAATTTTAAAAAGCAGTGAAGTAACCTGCTCTTGGACTTCCATGCCATTTTCACATCAAGATCTTTTCTGAAGATACAGCATTAAGGGGATTTTATTCTAATGTATAATTTCAGGGCAGAGTATTGGGAGACAGAGGAAAGCAAGTGAAAATAGCTTTTTAACTTACTCTAAGGTAGAGCCTTGCTCACAGATGGAAGCAGGTTGCTGCATCTTTGCAACAACGCTTTGGCCTGATGTTTTACCAGAAAAAATTGGAGAGAAGGGAAAAGGGATGAGGCAAGGGAACCTTGGGGTTTTGGAGCTGCTGCTAAAGCTCTTGGCACATCCCTGCCTTGAGCAATGCATTTGTGAGGTTCATTAAGTTCTTACTGAAGCAATGGAGGAATTTAGGAATCTTGGGATGAACACAGTGCTGGGGGTGCTCATACTTGCTAGCTGTACTTTGGGATTTTTGTTGCTTTTGTGGTTTATTTTTCTTTTCAGTATCGACTGTCTGAAATGAAGGCTTTGCAGCAGCTCCCCTGTATGCCAGAGCTCCTGCGATTCTTCCCATTGACAGATTGAATCAGTCATTGCTAATATTGATAGAGGCTGGGCTCATGGTCTTTCTTAGGTAAATACCACTGCCCTTTAGTCACTGCTTTAACCCCTTGTTTCCTTTGGAAGTGGCTGACAAGACTAAATTTCCAGAAAATTTTCCATTCCTTGGGAATCTTGACTTACAGCTGGCTCTCAGCTGGTGTTGGTCAGTAGGCTCGGAGCCGGGTGCTCTGCCAGCCTCCATCCGCGTGGATGCTGATGTTGATGCCCAGTCTCTGCTTCTGTGGGGCTCTAGGAGGGGAGAAGAGTCGTGTGAGGGCCATGAGGAGTTCAGCGAGCGGGAGAGCAACAACTGACCTGCTTCTGGGAATGCTGGGGTGCTTGCAAGTCCTCATGCTTGGAGGTTTCCTAATGCACTCATGTTTTCTAAGATAATCATCCCCTTTTGCCACCACTGTCTGGAATCCCCTTGTAGCTTTTTTGAATTTTCTTCTCTTGGGGGAAAAAAAAAGCCTGAAAAACCACAAAACCATTGTGTGGGAAGGAACTAACTGCACTGGCATACACCCAGAATACTGTGGGCAAGTGCTCTGGATATGTCTCCCGCTCTCGAACAGCGTCGTTCAGCTCGTTGCAGTCTGTTCCTTCCTTGGTCTCTCTCCAGCCAGCACGCCCCTGGCCTGCCAGGCTCTGTGCTGTTATTTTATTTTTTGTTTTTAATGTGTATTAACAACAGAACAGAATGATCTCACCACGTTTATATTCCCTGTAATAATGCTGACTTTCAACTGATGCCCACAGAAATGAGCGCATCTTTTAGCCCACTGAGCTACAGCTATAGCTTATTGAGGTGCCCGTTTGTAAAGGCTGTATCTGGACGATCTGCTATGTCATTTGATTTTTTGGGGTTTCCTTTTTACCAGTGTCTTTAATTGCCTGGGCCCTGCTGTGACCTTCTCGCTCCTGTCGCTATGGCCTGTCTGCGTTTCTCTTGCAGGTTAATGTGGGATGTGTAGCTCCTGGGGCACATGGACAATACTTGCATGTATTTTAGAGGCTACAGATCCTGAGAAGTTATTTGGTGCTGCTTTACATAGTTGACTGATCTTCGGTCATGAATGTCTTTAGATGTTCTTGGACGCGCAGATCCAAAGGCTGCCAGCTGCTATTGATCATTTCTCCAGCATAAAACCTAAGGTGGCAGCTTGGCAGAGGAGCAGGCATTTCCTCTGGTGGCAGTTCATTTTCTCCTTCAGTTGAAGCTGGTGACCTTGGAGCTCGCGTGCCTGCAGAGCTTTCTTTCCACTCCCGTATTTATCATCGTCTTTAATCTGTATGATCACTGCACTTCATCTCTGACTCTCAGCAGCCTTCTGCCCTTCAGCACAGAAGGTGGACAGAAAGGCTGAGCAAAGAATATGGCCTTCGCTGTTGCGTTATCCCTGGGCTCAAGGGGAGCTGACTCTTGGAGGGTCATCTTAAAGGTGTGATGCTCATTATCAAGACCTTGCTCAAATCCTGTCTCTGCTCTCGAATCCGCTTACAGCGTTTGAACCTTGTTGGCTGCACTGTGATAACTTTTAATAATGGAAAGTAGTGACACCCATTCACCTCAACATGGACCGAGTTAATGACAGAGAACAACCTGCTCTGTATTTGCTTTCTTCTTCTTTTTTTTTTTTTTTTTTTTTTTTTTTTTTTTTTTTTTTGGTAAGCATCCTGTTCTGTAAAAGGACAAGAGTCTGAAGGAATTGGTATGCAGGAGCATCCGCTTCCTGTTTAAAATGTACGAAGTGTGATGTTTGTATCTATGGTTTGAGGGGAAAAAAAAGCAGCAGGCAGGGTTTGTAGAAGAGCTCACGCTTTGAATGAGGCAGGTTTTTCCCTTCAGCTTGCACTACCCCAGCAGATATGTTTCTCACACCCCAGGCAGTGATGCTGGCTCCCAGCTGATCTGCTTCCGTGATAAAAGCAGCCAGAAGCTGACAGATCCTAAAGCTTGGAAAGACATACAGGATAATTCAGCATAGCTGGTTTGGGTGTTTATTTGGAATCTGGTGCAGATTTAACAAGCTGTCGTGCAAGAAATGAGAACCCCAGGCGGGGGCCGGGAGGGCGGTGGGGAGGGGAGGCTCTCGGTGTGCGTGTGCTGCCCGGGAGCTGGCGGTTTGCTCACTCTCTCCTCCAGAAAGCAGCACAGCCGGGCTGCGGTGCCATTAAGCCGGAGTCAAAACCCATTTTCTCAACACAGTTTCTTAGCTCTAGATCTGCTGAAGGCATATGGCTTTTTTTTTTTTTTCCTTTTTTTTTTTTTTTTTGTTTTCGGTAGAGCGGCTCATGTCTTCCTGCAGCCTACACTGTAGGCCTTAAGAAACGAAAGTGTAAATATTTTGTCTCTCGCAGCAGCCCAAGGTCATCTTTTTGGAACAGCAAACAGGCACAGGATCCAAAGAAGATCAGTCTGTCATGTGAGTAAGGTTAGCATCTGCACTTACAAATGACAAAGGCTATTAATCCTCATGCTGTAATCCCCAAGCTGTTTGCCAGCTGGCAGCAGGAAGATGTTCCCGCTCAACCCACACAGCTATTCATGTTTTTTCACCTTTATGAAGCAGATATAGGTCAATACTTTAGCCTGGATAAAGAACTTGGTAGATACCATTCATCTCTTCTAGCACTACAACCCCTTCTCCCCTCAAGCCATCTGTACAAGCAAAGGTGTAAGAGGAGAGCTGCGGGCTGGGCTCTCCCTGTGCTGCTCCCCCCACATAGAAGGCTGAAGGTGAGATTTTTTCCCCCCTTTCTGCTCCTGAGTTTCTCATGGGAGGATAAATTTTGAGATCTCGCTGCAGAGCTGAACAGCCTGAGCAAAGCTCTGTCACCAGACAGGTCTTTACACCCAGAGCAGGGAAAACCCAGTGCTTGTACAAGGCAGATGCAAGTCCAGTCTTGAGACATTTTCAATCCTAATTTGGGAACTCACATGGGATTTAGGTATCGCCCCTCACAAGGACTAAAACCCTGAATCCCACGAAGTACCACTGATGAAGGAGATATTCTTACCATGCTGCTTGTCGGCGCTGCAGGTGGGCTTTGGTGGTCCGTATGGTCTTGCATAATGAAGAATTGTACAGGCACCGTGTTGCATCCAGTGAGTGTTAGGCAGCAGAGGCTGGAAAATGTTGTAAGAAACACAAAAGCCAGATGTGAGCTTTGAAGCTCCATTCAGACCCTTTAGTTGCTCATCTCTTTAGAAAACTGGAAAGCAGATTGTTGGGTTTTACTTAACGAAAGTGGTTTAATAGAAATCGCAGCTCCTGAGGCAGCTGCAGGTGCGAGGAAGCGAGGACATCACCTCCCGGCTCCTGAGTTTCCTCCTGCCTGTGATGGGTCACCGTCAAATAGATACCAAATACTCTGGAGGTGCCTATTCCCTGAAACGTCGTACCTAGCATGGGCTGATCTCACTGAGTAACGAGAGACGAAAAGCTGATCTTGGCCACGGGCAAAGAACAAGAAAGATTCAGGATTCAGACAAAAACTGAATTCTTTCCTGAGTCCCACAACCATTAACTACCCTTGACCTCCAGGGAAGGCATTTTATTGTACCAAATGCTTCCCTCTCTCTTAATTTCTGAGGCTTAGGAGAACATTGCAAATTTCTCTCTTCATTAGCAGCTGGGAAAAATCGTATAATTTTGCCAGCTTTCCTCATCCCTGTTGTGTCTTGTTCACACCTTCCAGGTGCTTTTCCTTCAGCTCCCTCATCGCCTCTCCCATCCTCTCATTAGAGATCTGCTCCACGTCGGGTCTGTGCCTGGTAGCAATATTTTATGTTCACGGTGCTCAGGATAAAACCAGTCCTCCAATCTCTTGCTGTCACTATGTGGCACCTCAAGCACGAGTTTTCCAATTAAACTGGAATCACATCTCTCCTGTAGTTGTCTGCTGGCACTGCTGTGGGGTTTGTCTTGCTGGGCTGTATTCTCAGCTCTAACTTCATTGACTTTTTCCCAGCAGAGAGTTTTGTTTGTCAAGAAGAGTAAATGAAGTAATCATTTGGTAGATTTAGCATTTAAATGCCGCGTGGCACTTACAGGTGCGTATATGAAAATGGGGTTTGTGGTAGGGTGGCCCCAGGCATTTGCATGTAGCGCATCTCAGTGTGTGTTTGACTGTTGATTTAAATATACTGTATATAGTAAGTTATTTTTAGTACGTGTTGGCTTGTTTCTGTATTGGAGGGATGTTTCTGGCAGGTACGGGATTTTGTTTTGCCCTCGCAGCTGGAGAGTGGCTGCAGCGTGTGTGTGGCTGCAGGATGCAGTGGCCGAGGTGTGTGTGTGCCCGTGCGTCTCCTCTTTCCTCCCCCTGTCCTGGGATGGGATAGTCCTTCCCCTCCACCACCTTTGCGGCTGGGCATCCATCACTGCTGGGATGCATTTGCTGCAGGACAGCGTTGTAAGCCCGCTTACTGCGTCTCCCTCCCGGTTTGTAGTAGAATAATCTACCTTTGAGGGTTTTTTGTGTCACTGATGTCGTGTCCTCAGCACAGCCCATGGGCAGGTAATGAGCAGTTGGTATTCCAGTTAGTTCAGCCTTGTGGCTGAGGGTGCTTCAAGAGGAGTAGAGATCTCAGCTCTCCTTTCCTAGCCTGAGATGCACAAATACAAAATTTATCTATCGATCAATCACTTTAAATGACAGCAATGCAGACAAATTAATAAAAGTGTCAGGTCCTTAACTTCTGTTGGCGCAAAAGCTCTTCTAGAGCTTGAATTTGAATTATTTTTATGATAAATACATCTATAAAAGGAGGATTGTTCATACTGTGAAGGTTATAAGAAACAAATTCATAAACCCTTTTCACTTTTGTGAAGTTCAAAGATTTGCACTGAGAATTGTACCTTCAATCTACTTAATAAATGGCTGGTATTGACTGGTGGGGCCACTGGAGTGGTGTAAGCATCAATTCACTTGCCGTGTATGTGATTGGAAGAGATATCTGAAGTGCAAAACTGTGATAAAAAAGATGAAAAATACGATGAAAAGGTGTTTGGATATTCAACAGGAAGAGTGGTACGGGTTTATTCTTAGCTTTTTGTGTACTTGACAATGAAACATTTTTATTCTACTTAAGTGCTAGCGTGCATGATCATACAATATATTGCCTCTCGCTAATTATATGCTGCGTTAGGAATACTAATGTCTAGATGATATCTGACCAGGGGAAAAAAAAAATAAACGCAGCTTCTGCAGAATTCTGGGCAGAAATTATCCACACGTACATACAACCATCCACACCTTAGAAACAGTTGTATTTTGTTATGAAGAATGCTGCTGTTACAGGTTTTTATCAATAAAATACAAGCAGATGGCTCATGTAGACATGCAAAACCGGCGTATCTTCCTTTTTGTTTGTATTGTGGCAGAACGGAGTGAATATGCATCTAGGAGAGGTGGACGTGTTTTGTTCAGAGCAAAGATCAGGTGTGCGGTGCATAATGCACAACTGGGAGGGCTGGGAAGTATCCCCCGCCTTGGTCCCGCTGTCCGGCTGCACGGACAGAAGGGCCCTGTGGCAGCAGGTGGAGGCTGCTGGGGGGCTTTGGGGGATTGAGGAGGTTCCCGTGTCCCACTGCGTCTCTGCCTCCCCCCTCAGTGTGTACCGCCTTTCACTCAGCTCTGTGTGGGGAAGGGAAAGTGCTGGCTGTGTGTTTGGTGTCTGATATTCCCCCATCTCTCCCCAGCCCCTGGCAGGAGCTGGGGAGCAGCCCCTTGCGCCCAACTCTCTGGTCGTCCCTCAGCCATCATTTCTCCTGTGTGCCCATGGATGGGTCACTGCACCAGGGCAGGTGGGGGTCAGCATCCCCTGTGTTGCTCCCCGTGTGCAGGTACCAGCTTTGTTGACGTCCTGGCCATGTGTGTGGGACACTGAAGGATGCCCCTGTAGCCCTTGGAGTGGCCATGGGACGGATGTGTCTTGCTTTGGAGGCAGAGGTAAGAGCTCAAGAGCTGGGCTGGAGAGCTGAAATTGGGCTGATAGGAGGCCAGGCACATCACCACGGTGGTGAGGGATTTGTCTTTTTCTGGTGGCCACTTATAAGCATATACCTTTGCACAAACACTGGTTTGTGCGTGGTATACTTCTGCCAGGTTGCGGTTGTAATCCATGCCTACGTCAAGACAGAAAAAGAAGCTAAAAAAATTTCCTAATTGGTGATTTTGAACTGGGGATAGTTTATTCCTCTCAGAATAGCAGTGCCGTCTTTGAGGAAGACATGAGAAACCACGATTTCTGAATCCCTGCTGGCATCCGCAGGGCTGGCTTTCCAGGACCAGCCCAGAAATAGAGTTTCTTTTTCTGGCAGCAGTTGGTGGCTTCAGTCTCTGGAAGCCTCAGCAATGGTGGCAGGTACAAGCTGCTTAAGCCCAGCCCAGAGCTCCTCATCTGAAAGATGGTGGGGAACGGGGGTGCCCCGAGAGGCTCCGAGAGGCACAGGGGAGTTCAGGAAAATGTCACCCTACTTGGTGTAAATCAGTGATAAGGACTAGTGTTTCTGGGATGTCCGGGCTCAGCTGAGAGGGAAGGGAGTGGGAAAGTGCTGGTAAAGTTTTACATTTTTGGAGACCTTGGCATGAGGGAAGGCTGCAGAGGGGAGGCTGGGGGTTTGCTCTGGGCTGCAGTCAGCCCCCCCGGCTGCTCCTCTGGACATGGCGGGGGAACTACAGAACCAGACACCATCTGTGAGTTGCTCTGGCATTTGGGAGCTCAGGAGGGAGCTGCTGCCGAGGTGGTGGCAACAGCCTGAGTTGGTACCGGGGCAGCGCTTTCCTGGCCTGATTAGTCGTAACACTTTTTCACCCCATGCGTTTTTCTGAAAACCACTTAAAATTCANAGGAGTAGAGATCTCAGCTCTCCTTTCCTAGCCTGAGATGCACAAATACAAAATTTATCTATCGATCAATCACTTTAAATGACAGCAATGCAGACAAATTAATAAAAGTGTCAGGTCCTTAACTTCTGTTGGCGCAAAAGCTCTTCTAGAGCTTGAATTTGAATTATTTTTATGATAAATACATCTATAAAAGGAGGATTGTTCATACTGTGAAGGTTATAAGAAACAAATCCATAAACCCTTTTCACTTTTGTAAAGTTCAAAGATTTGCACTGAGAATTGTACCTTCAATCTACTTAATAAATGGCTGGTATTGACTGGTGGGGCCACTGGAGTGGTGTAAGCATCAATTCACTTGCCGTGTATGTGATTGGAAGAGATATCTGAAGTGCAAAACTGTGATAAAAAAGATGAAAAATACGATGAAAAGGTGTTTGGATATTCAACAGGAAGAGTGGTACGGGTTTATTCTTAGCTTTTTGTGTACTTGACAATGAAACATTTTTATTCTACTTAAGTGCTAGCGTGCATGATCATACAATATATTGCCTCTCGCTAATTATATGCTGCGTTAGGAATACTAATGTCTAGATGATATCTGACCAGGGGAAAAAAAAAATAAACGCAGCTTCTGCAGAATTCTGGGCAGAAATTATCCACACGTACATACAACCATCCACACCTTAGAAACAGTTGTATTTTGTTATGAAGAATGCTGCTGTTACAGGTTTTTATCAATAAAATACAAGCAGATGGCTCATGTAGACATGCAAAACCGGCGTATCTTCCTTTTTGTTTGTATTGTGGCAGAACGGAGTGAATATGCATCTAGGAGAGGTGGACGTGTTTTGTTCAGAGCAAAGATCAGGTGTGCGGTGCATAATGCACAACTGGGAGGGCTGGGAAGTATCCCCCGCCTTGGTCCCGCTGTCCGGCTGCACGGACAGAAGGGCCCTGTGGCAGCAGGTGGAGGCTGCTGGGGGGCTTTGGGGGATTGAGGAGGTTCCCGTGTCCCACTGCGTCTCTGCCTCCCCCCTCAGTGTGTACCGCCTTTCACTCAGCTCTGTGTGGGGAAGGGAAAGTGCTGGCTGTGTGTTTGGTGTCTGATATTCCCCCATCTCTCCCCAGCCCCTGGCAGGAGCTGGGGAGCAGCCCCTTGCGCCCAACTCTCTGGTCGTCCCTCAGCCATCATTTCTCCTGTGTGCCCATGGATGGGTCACTGCACCAGGGCAGGTGGGGGTCAGCATCCCCTGTGTTGCTCCCCGTGTGCAGGTACCAGCTTTGTTGACGTCCTGGCCATGTGTGTGGGACACTGAAGGATGCCCCTGTAGCCCTTGGAGTGGCCATGGGACGGATGTGTCTTGCTTTGGAGGCAGAGGTAAGAGCTCAAGAGCTGGGCTGGAGAGCTGAAATTGGGCTGATAGGAGGCCAGGCACATCACCACGGTGGTGAGGGATTTGTCTTTTTCTGGTGGCCACTTATAAGCATATACCTTTGCACAAACACTGGTTTGTGCGTGGTATACTTCTGCCAGGTTGCGGTTGTAATCCATGCCTACGTCAAGACAGAAAAAGAAGCTAAAAAAATTTCCTAATTGGTGATTTTGAACTGGGGATAGTTTATTCCTCTCAGAATAGCAGTGCCGTCTTTGAGGAAGACATGAGAAACCACGATTTCTGAATCCCTGCTGGCATCCGCAGGGCTGGCTTTCCAGGACCAGCCCAGAAATAGAGTTTCTTTTTCTGGCAGCAGTTGGTGGCTTCAGTCTCTGGAAGCCTCAGCAATGGTGGCAGGTACAAGCTGCTTAAGCCCAGCCCAGAGCTCCTCATCTGAAAGATGGTGGGGAACGGGGGTGCCCCGAGAGGCTCCGAGAGGCACAGGGGAGTTCAGGAAAATGTCACCCTACTTGGTGTAAATCAGTGATAAGGACTAGTGTTTCTGGGATGTCCGGGCTCAGCTGAGAGGGAAGGGAGTGGGAAAGTGCTGGTAAAGTTTTACATTTTTGGAGACCTTGGCATGAGGGAAGGCTGCAGAGGGGAGGCTGGGGGTTTGCTCTGGGCTGCAGTCAGCCCCCCCGGCTGCTCCTCTGGACATGGGGGGGGAACTACAGAACCAGACACCATCTGTGAGTTGCTCTGGCATTTGGGAGCTCAGGAGGGAGCTGCTGCCGAGGTGGTGGCAACAGCCTGAGTTGGTACCGGGGCAGCGCTTTCCTGGCCTGATTAGTCGTAACACTTTTTCACCCCATGCGTTTTTCTGAAAACCACTTAAAATTCACCCTGCCCATCTCCCGGCCTCAATTCCCTGCCAACCCCACCCCACCTCTCCCATGTAAACCCAGCTCCGAGGGGCACCAGCAATTCCTCTAAAAGACTTGAGGGCACCACACTTGCTTCGCTGTTCCCACAGCTCATGGTGTCCTTGTGGGGATGTCCTCAGCTGCCGCGTGGTGACGGAGGAGCTAGTGGTACTGTCACAGCGGGGGGAGTTTTCTCGGACTGCTCACCATCACGGGGCAAACCGAGGTGGGGTTTGATCCGTTCCTCCAGGCAGACTTGCCTGTGTCCCCACGCAAGCTCGGCACACGCTATGGTGAAGCTGCCGGCATTGAACCCGGGGGATGGGCCGTGCATCTTGGCGTTGAGATTTGGGCAGTTTGGCTTAAATGACTGGTCTGAGGCCACCCATGAAATCGGTGGTAAAATACTCATGATTTCTACACGCTTGGGGTACACCACCACTGTGCAAATATGATGGCGAGCCTGGCACTCCACTTGTTGCTGCTCTTGCTGGGATCCCACTGTTCAGCACGAGCACACGCGGATCTTGCTGGGCTCCCCAGGGGCTCTTGCTTGTGTTTTGTTTTATTTTTCTGATTATCCTGTTCTTTCTCTAGCTGCATTTTAATTTCTTGCTCAGAGCGGCTTCGTTCCTTGGCGAAGCACCAAGTTTTGTTTTGCCAAGACATGCCTGATGTCATCCCAGTTTTGACCAGTTGGAAAAGTCACATTTTTAATGTCAGGAAACAAAGTTTTGAATTTCAACGAAAGAGTGATATAATTTTTCATGAGAGGGTGAGAGCGTTCCCACTTCTCAATCAGCTCACTTGAGGCTATAGAAGCTGAGCTGTCTGCCATCTGTCTCCTCGCCAGTCTCTCCCCCACCATCGTAATATTTGAACGGGTTGGCCAATTTCCATCACAGTTGAAAGAAGGATGTCTCAAAGACAATTGTGCTTCCACGAATTTTGTCACCTGGCATAGGATCATTCACAGAGGAGCAGAAAGAAGTCGGGTTGATGGCCGAGGGTCGGTCAGCTGGTCCGTCGCGGTGGTGTGCAGCTCCAGACCAGCTGCAGCGTCGGCTGTCTCTTGTGCTGCCTCTGGTTGAGCTGGATGTATGCAGGGGGACATGCTGGGTTTGGCCGGTGGTGGTGGGGAAGATGTAGGGGTGAAAGAGCACAAATATGTAGGAAAACAGGCTTCCCCAGGGGTGTTCCTGAAGGTTTTCTGAAGGTTTTTAAAATGTAAAAATGTCAAAAAAATTAACAAATTCTAAAATGCTGACAAATCTTCTTCTACAATGAATGGGGGGAAGACAGAGCAGAAAAAATGGAGTTCTAGTACAGGAAAAACAGAAGGAGAAAGAAATGGTCTTTTAAGGACAAAATGCAAAGGCTGCATTTTAGACGCGGGAGGGATTAGCCTCCCAAATCTGCTCCCTCCGAGGCTGGCCAGCCCTCGGGAGGCATGAACAGGGTCCAGAAACCGGAGCTACTTGCCTCATTTTGCTGGGACGTGCCAATGGCTGGGAAAGCCTTTGAGGCAGCTGAGTGGGCCAGGCCAGGGATAAAAATGGGTCCATGGTGTAACACCTCGCATCTCAAACTGCGCAGCGTTTCAGGTACAAATGCTAAACATTTCAGGTATTATTTATCTTTTGAAAATACCTTCTGCATGCAGTGTTTGGAAATACAGCATGTGTGTAGGTATATGCTGCCTGAGAGGGCTGGTGCTTTTCTATGCACATCCTTTGAATGTTTGGTGCTTAAATTCAAAAGGGCACGTTAATTTAATTCATTTTTTTTAACAGTTGGCTTGAGGAGATGTAACTGCTTTAAAATGGAGGAACTGATTTTTTCTAATTCTGTGAGGCAAGTGAAGTAAATGCTAAAGTTCTGGGGTCTTATATTCCAAATTGCTCTAAACCATTAAAAAACATATATTATAGTACTGATGATACTAGATAATCTTGCTTTCAAAAGACTAAAAAACCAAACAAACAAACCCCCCTACTCTACTATTGTCTGTCCAGGTTTTATCTTGTGCAGGACACATTTAAAGTCTTATCTTTTCAAGTACTATCACTGTCAATAGAGACTTTGGTCCAAGTTCACGATTCTGTTTAATTTCCATTGCATTAAAACATCGTGTGCTTCTGCTGGGCAGCGATTCCTGGCCAGGCATCCTTGGCAGAGGGGAAAACTCTTCGTGCGGGGAGGGGATCTCTTGTATTCCCATGGCAAGAGAAAGGGGATGGGATAGGGTACGGTGGGATGGGGCGTCTGCTATTCATCTTGGCGGAGGTCCCTTTCAACCAGCAGAGCAGTGCTGGTTTGTACTGGCAGGGGATCTGCTTCCCTCAGAAAGGAGACAAAGAAAAGCAGCTGGACATGGATTGCAGAAGAAATTGCTCCAGGCTGATCAGGGAATGGAAATGCTTCTTGAAGCCAGCTGGGGAAAGATTAGCTGACCTTTTGGCTGTAAATTATTGCCAGCTAATAGGTCCTGCTTGTGTGCTGACAGGAGAGGGAAAGATGTGTCTTCGCAGCAGAAATTGCGTTGAATGTTAAAAAAAAATACAATCAATTTCAGGAAGACTGGAGTAAGTAAGCCTGTCGTTCATTCAGCTCTCAGATGCAGAGTAGGTGCTTCTGCGTCTTCCTTTTCTATCTCCGCTTACAGAAGTGATATTACTGAATTAATTATGACATCTTTGTGAAGAGCTGAAGAATCGCTCAAGTCTTCTATTCAGCAGCAGAGAAATGTCAGACTCATCTCACAGTAAATTTAAAATTACACCAACCTGAACTATCGCTACTGGCAGCATAATAATAAGGCGGGTAATCAAAATCAATTAAATTCCAGTGCCTTCCTATTGTCCTAGAAAATTCGGATTTGAAATGAGTTTGAGTTCATTTGACTTCTTAAAAAAAGAATCAGGGCTTCAGAGGTAATTTGAAATAAGTATATGGCCACGACTGATCTTTTCTGGAACTGCAAAGACCAGAGGGGCTGTGTGGGTGCATGTCAGTGCATGCTGAGTGCCAAACACAACCAGGGACTCAAACCCCGTGGAGTGACTGGTTTGAGGCTCCTGTGTTGGTGTAGGTTAGGTGGGACTCGGGCCTGCCAAGACCCGGGTTGTTAAAATTTCGGTGATGTTGATCAGGTGAATGCCAAAAGAAGTGTGCCTCCATTCCCGCCATGGAAGAGGGAGGAGGACTGAGCCTGGTGCCTTCATGGAGATCCTGGAGCAAGCAGAGGGAGGGGAGCTCCGTGTGTCCTGCCAGCAGTGACATGCCCAGATCTGATGTGTGGGGGGCACCCATCTGCCAGGTCACTAGAGAGCAGAGGATTGCCCAGGAGCTTCAGATGCTGCCCAAATGAGTGTGTCCCATAGCACCTTGCCTTGTTTATGTCAGGGGCTGAGCCTTTGAGTCGCTTTCAGTAGCAGGATGGGGCACGGGCTGGAGCGAACAACCACTCAGACAGGGGTGGCTGTGGCATGAGCAGGAGGCTCTCAGGAGCAGTATCCCTGGCAGTCGTGTTGTGTGGACACAGCTAGGAGTCACACAAGAAAATTTATTGTCTAAGGAGTTTTCCTCTTGGAGAAAGGTGCTGAGCAGAGCCCCCGCGGGATGCTTGACTGACCTGAGCCAGTGTTGGGCTGGTAAGGTCAGCGCAGCCATTGGCACCAATCTGGCTTGCCAGAAAAGCTCATCTCATACGGCCCCTTTTACCGAGTCTGGGAGTGGCACAGTTCTTCCAGGGAAGAGTCCTACACGTAACTGGCTGGAGAAACTAATTGAAAAAAAAAAGTTTGTTTTTGTTTTTTTTAAATCTCCTATCTGCCAGTATTTACTTACAGAGTTAGGATCTTTGAAAAAGGGATTCCCCTCTTTGTGCGCACTATCTCATGCAGGTAAGGTTTTCCTTACTCCTTTTAAACTTTTCCTGAGTCTTTCTGGCTGGACCCTTGGCAGGGAGGGTAGGCGGGGTCTGATGTTCCCCCTCTTGTCATAAAGAGGGTGCTCAGCAATAAAAGCATAAAGCGTAAGGAGGGTGCTCAGCCCTGTCTGGCTGAGACGCTGGAGCTGCTCTATCCCACAGTGACCTGCTGTTTTGTTTGGGAGACGAGGTGGTTTGTGTTGCGTTACTGTGTGACTTCTGTTCCTGCAGCAATCCCGGTTTCTGCCCATGGGATTTCAGAGCGCTGTGGGGCCTCTGGAGTCCCCGGTGTATGTGCCACAGCCAGAGAGCCCCGGGGTACCCTGGTGGGGCATCTCAAGGGCTCAGGGAAGAGCCAGTGTGCCAAGGTGGGGTGGTGGACATGGGGGAAGGAGGGAACGATGTAAATTGGGAGGGAAGAGAGAGAGAGAGTAGAAGAGCTCGGCTCTGAGCTCTTACTGCCAGCAATCCCAAATGGGACTCACCGCTCCCTCTGCTCCCTCCAGCCTTTCCAGGCACCGGGTTATGCTTCTCCCAGCCTTGCCCTGGAGCGGACAGAGCCCTCTNCGAGCATCCCGGTGGCGGGTCCTCCCCCTCCTTCCCTCCCGTGCCAGTGCTGGGGAGAGCGTCACCGTCTCCTAGCAACGCTCCCAGCAACGCTCCTAGCAACCGGGCAGCATCTGCTCCCGCTGGACCAATCCGCGCCGGGAACATCTGGGAACCCACCTCCGCGGGCTGCGGCCGGGAGGGCGATACGCTCCTCAGTGGCTGCAGGGACCCGCAGGAGCCGCCACCGTCATCCTCCTCCATCGCCACCACCTCCGCCAGGAGCAGCGGGCGGCCCCGGGCAGCCAGGGAAGGACGGGGAGCAGCCCCCCCTGCGGAGCCGGGGCTCGCTGGGTGAGTGCCGTTGGGCTGGCGGTGGCCGGGGATGGCGAGCGGTGGGGAGCCTGTGGCAGCCAGCCGGCGAGGGGCTTCGCGGGTGGGATCTGCCCGAGCGGCTTTAGCAGGGGGCTGTTGGCCCGGAGTAAGTTTCGTGTCTGTTTGTGAGCTCTCGGCTTTGCTGCGTCGTGGCAGAGGGCAAAGAGCTGCGAGGGAGGCACCCGCTCGTCCTGCAGCGCTGCGGGCAGGGGTGCCTGCTGCTCTGCCGGACTCCGGCATGCTCCAGGAAAGGTCATCTTAACCAGAGTCGTCTTAACAGCCAAAGCTGAACTCTGAAAAGTAGCCATAGCTACTCTTTCGTTGCCCGTTAGCGAAGTATCATCCTCTGGGATGAGACAACTATCTAAATATAGATGTCTTATAGCTGCGAGACATGAATACGCACACGCACGCACGCTCTCTGTTTCTTTTGCAGAATTTAGATCTATTCATATACGTAAAAAGTGTGATTGTCTCTGCAAACACACGCAAAAGTGCAGAGTTTGGGCATGCACACGCATATCTGTGATCGTTTTCCCCTGGAGTGGGAAATATTCTTACTACAGGGTGCTAAATGCTCCCACCAGAAGGCAAGGCATCAGCCGGCTGCTGCTGCACCTACTTGCAGCCTAGAAACTGTACCGTATGCAAGGCAAACGCTGAAAGGTGCACGCTGCAATAATTCTGTTAAATAAAAACGGTAATCTGACTTTCCCCAGACCTGTATTACTCTGCAGGCAGTGTGGGGGTGTGTGTGCGCGTGTGATGATAGGAAATTAATGCTACTACTCAAAATAATGGTGTGGTTTTAAGAGTACTCCCTTAGCTTTCCTCCGAGGCTGACAAGAATTAACGGAGAAAATAATGTGCCATCTTGAAAGGTGATGTTCAGGGCAGTAATCACATTCTAGCTCAGGAAACCTCCGGATATTGAGAGGAGCAAGCTGTATTTTTGCAGCATTTGCTCTGAGAGGATTACAGCTAGACCACCGAGAGACTGAAATGATTTTTCTCAATGTTTTAGTTTACTTTCCTGGTGTTTGAAAGGGAGTCCAAGGAGCAAGGTCAAAGTTAGAGAAATGGATGTGACATCAGAACTCTTGTTTTTCCTGTTACTATGCCCCGGGGGGCTGGTGAAATAGCACTCTCCTGCAGTCCAGCTACTTGCTGTGTGTGTGTCCTGACTTTGCTGCCTGAACTGTGTGTGGTTCTCCTTGATCCACCGCGGCAGGTAAGGGCTCGGCAGTGCCGTGCTGCCAGAAGCGCTCGCTGAGCCCATGCGAGGAGGAAATCTTACCAGAACTGCTGAGATTATCCCAGAAAGCGCCTTGGCAGATTGACTCCGCATCCGCAGGTCACAAGCAAGTTTGCAGACTTCAGCTGGTCGGGTTTGGCTTCAGAGTGAGGGGAATTACTTAGATCGGTGTTGAAAGGGGGGGAAGCTGGAAATAGGATTTTACTCTGTCAATGAAAGCAGTGGGACTACAAGGAGCGGGACAGGAATAGTCACCCAGCCATTAAGTCTCGTGTTTTCTGCACTCGTGAGAGCTATTCAGATGCTTGTGCCTTGCACACACGTGTGCCCAGGGAGAATCTGCAATTAGGGAGATCTGCAAAACAATTAGCGAAAGGCAGTTTTAAAGCGCAAAGCCAGCAGCTCCAGCCTGCAGACAACGGTACGGCTGTGGGTCCCACCTTTCCGTGGGTCAATTGAGAGGGCTCTCTCTGCCTGGGCGAGGAATAAGACCCGATACTCTGGAAAGACTGCGATCGATTGGCAGTCCGTGAGGAATCCTGGAGCTGGCATGTGTTTTCAATCCACATGTTCACCTGCCTGCAGTCTGGTAGCTTTGCTTTATCAACTGGGAATCCCATAGTGGGACCAGCTGCTTTTCTTGCCGCTGCAGAAGGGAAATGCAGCAGCATAGGACGTGAAATCGGAGGAGGGTTTCAGCTGCGCACTCCCTAATTGCGAGTGCTGCTAGGGTTAGAAACGGGAGAACTGATCACCGCAGTTCGACAGCAGTCACAAGGACGTGATGATATTTCCTGCCATGCCAAAGTCACATCTCCTGCGGGTAATAAATGCCAATTTCTGTGTGCTCGGAAGCTTCGGGTTTTCTATTTGTGCATGCAAGAGGTGCTCGGACATGCTTTCCGTCTCAGCCAGCTTTAGCTTGCGTATTGATTATCTTCCCTCACACTGCGATAGGAAACCCTGCAGGGCACCGGCACGTTTTACTCACCCCCTTCCCTGCGCAGCGCCGGCGGGTCTGGCTTGGCCAGCGAGCCTCTGTGCTCCCCCCTGCAGACATCCGCACCAACAAGCCGATGCTGCCTGCTCGCACAGCCCCTTCCACTGCTGCACCGAGCAGGCAGGCATGCATTTTCTTCCCGAGGAAAGGTAGGAGGGATGGAGGCACAGGCAGGTGTGGGAACGTTCCCAAGGTCTCGCACGCGAGCTGTGGGGCAGAGCTGCTGTGCAGACCCGGGGCTTGCAGGTCCCTCTCCATTGCCGGAGATGGAAAAGCACAAGCTTTGGGATTTTTTCCTGGCTGATCAATCATTTCTCAAACCCTGTCTTACCTCCTGGCTGGGCTAGCTTGCAGCCCTGGGGAAATCACCCGGCACTAATTTGTGCCGAAGAGGGGCTCCTGTCGCTGGGGTGATGCGGAAACTCAGGGGCCGGATAAAGAGAATTTCTTGCAGTTTGCAGTTCAACTGCGAAGTTGCCGTGTTATAAATCTATTTCCAGTCCAATTTAGATAAGATAACCTTCTGTCCAAACATGCCTAATAACTCTGCGGGTACCATACCACAGAGTGCCGTGATTATTCCTGGAGAAATAAATAGGAACAGGCACATTTTGCTCTTTTGAAAGTACAATTAAAGCCCTCATGAAGCTGCATTTCAGAGATCCAGGCTTGAGACAGAGGCATCTATTCCCTCACTGCCGTGTGCGGGATTTATGCTCCAAACTCCTATTAGCGTTAATGGCAGCTATAGCCGCCGTGCTCCGATGTGCCGTGCATTTAGAGCAGGCACGCGCCGGTGGGGGTAAACACTGGCGGGGTGAGCAGACAGCCCCTGCCCTGGGGCTCCCCAGCCCTGGCGGCGCTGCTCGCCGTTGCAAATGTTGCCGAGTCCTTGGTGGGTAGCAGAGGGCTTGCAGCTGAACACTGGCAGGATGCTGAATGCGCTTGTCCGAGGCTCATCCAGGCTGGAAGGACAAACCTCGTGCTCAGGACTCAGTGCCACACTGGTTAGTCCCCCGGGGGAAATTTGGCCCTGTGCCTTGACTTGTGGTGTAGCGCTGAAAAAATGTGATGTGATTGAGATGTGTGTGTCTCCGAGCTTGACTGAGGCGGAGGCAGTGACTCATACCACCTTGCTGTAACTGTCAAAACACTTGGCTCCCGAGAATAGCCTTCTACACAAAAAGCACTGATTCAATATGTTTATATTTAAACAAAGCACTAAGGGTCTGATTCACTGCAGCATTACTACAGCCTTGTATGCCTGTAACCCTGGCCAAGCAGCTTTTTGGCACGCACAGAGCCACTCTGCTCTGACTTTCAAGCTAAGTATTAGAGAAAGGCTTGGTCCTTGCAAGCCTCCTGCAAGGAGACTCGCCCTCGTAGGCTTTAGCGTCGGCGCCGGTGTCGAGGGCGCAGTGCAAGTCATGCTCTCGTTCCCCTGCACCCGCAGACAGATGTGTGGACATCAGCAGCAGCCACAAAAGATGACAGTGACAACGAAGTGGGCGGCGGCAGGATGGCAGCTACACTGAGCTCAGGAGCAGACCTGTAGCTTCTGTGGCGCAGCCTTGAGGTGGGACTCGCTTGCCTTCAGTTCACTTTTTCGTCCTGTTACTGCAGGTGTGCAGGCAGCATCCCTTCCCTCCCGGAGCGGGGAGGTAGAAGTTGAGTCTCCTGTGACAACCCGTGGGAGCTGCTGGGCTGGGGAAATGGGGGCAGATTTGGAATTGCTGGAATTTGCTAACAGCTAGTGTGATGTCGAGCAGCTTGTGGCTGCTTCGCTTTTAGAGTATAGACTTCCACTTACAAGTGAGAACACATTTAAAACCAACTTTGCAGCCCAGAAGTGCACTTGGTGTTCATTTTCTGGTTGTTTCCTTTCCTTGCTACTAAAGCAAGGTATGGAGGTCATTATAACTGTGCCGCTTTGTCTGATCCCGTGAGGGCTTTAGGAATTTTAAATACAGTCAACGACCTTGCACCCAAGGGTATGTCCCAGGCTGGTGCTGAATCGCACCCCAGAAAAGAGGTGCCAGTTGGATGAACCCACTGCTAGGATGGTTGTATGTGTTCCTCTCCGAAACGGAATTCTTTCCGTCTGCTTCTGCCAGCCAGCTTCAGACCCCAGCCCACAGCTTGTGCTAAAACGCAGCCCATCCTCCCTCTCTCCCTCCTTCTCTCCCTCCCAGGGCCAGGGTGCCAGTGCTCCCACGGCTCCTTGCCTTGCCCTGGGCTCCCTGATGTTTGCTGGTGTCGCCAGGACACCAGTTTGTGGTGTCACCCGTGCTCAAGGGATGCTGAATGTCCCACTGTCACGCTCTGTCTCCAGGGCAGGGAGAGGGAGTCCTGTGGCCAGGAGCAGCAAAGGAGGGGTTTGCACGGAGCCAGTGGAGCTGCAGGACCGAGCGGCGATGCTCTGCGTGCCGGGGTTGTCTCTTCTGGGGCCCTGCACTTGGGGTAATTTTCTCCTTACACTGCACACAGGCAAAGCTAGGTTTGTGCTACCCGCCTTTTCACTGAAAATCCGTAGGGAGCAAGTTTTAGCATTCAAGAGGCTTGGCTTGAAGGGAAAGGATGGGCTTTTCAACCTCTATGCTGGGTTTGGCTCCTTTCCCATCCCTGACAGCCTGGGTGACAGCCGCTTTTTCTTTCTGTACCTTTCTCTTCCTCAGAGTAGTGTGAGGAAAGCTGTAATGTTCTCCCATCCCGTGGCACTGGGAGGATAAATGCACTTGTGGTTGCACTCAGATAACAGAGGGCAGGTGTTTTAATCTAGGAGAACTGGGGGTTTAGCCGTGGAGAACCTAATATCAGAGTAATTAAATGTCCAGGATGTCCAGGCTCTGGTGTAATTCAAATACTAAGATAAAACCTGCCAACAGTGGAAGTTGCTGCATATGAATTTAAACCAGTGTTTACAGCTACTCAGTGCTAACAGAGCTGGGAAGAGCGCGGCCGTACCCTTGCCCTCGAGGGATGGGGTTGGTGCAGGGAGCCCCCTTGGTGTGTGCAGCCATCCAGGTTGAATGAAACGTAGCTTTGTCCCGCTGCCAGAGCGGTGGTCCCTCTCTGAGCCCTCCTGGGGAAGTGCTGCTGTTGCTTTGATCCATGGCGAGCTGGCTGCCAGAGCAGCGCTGGGCATCTTGGCTCCAAGTGAGGTGTTAATCCACCAGTTAGGAGTTTTCTGCCCAGATTTGTAACAGCTTTTATGGGAAATCTCCATCCTCACAGATGTGAAACTCAGGCAGAAAACACAAGAAGACTCTAATGGGGGGATTTCCTTTTTGACCCCTTCCTGTTTTGTGGGGTTTTTTTGATATAGGAAGGAAGGTAGAGCACATTGCTCCTTCCTGCCAGTGAAGGAGAGATACCACCAGCCCCTGCAGTACTTGCGTGGTATCTTTTCACTCCCACCTGCAACTAAGACTCAAGGAGGGCCCCGTGCCCTATGGCAGGATCCTTCCAGTGACGTAAGGTCTGTGTTTTTACCTTTTGGCTTTTCTGCTGTGGCAGTGAAGCCGTCCAGAACCAAGTCCTCTATTTCTCCAGTAAAAAAAAAATGTTTCATTAATGTCCCCGTAAGGGGATCTCAATTTGGGGAAGAAAATGTAACCCACAGGACTTGACTTTGAGTTATTCTAAAAAGTGACTCTGGATACTTTCTTTCCCTGGACTGCCTTTAAACATCAGGTTGATAAATAATTTTTAAATAATAAGTTCTTTTTTAAAGAAATAGTTCATCTAAAAGCAAACAGCAGAAATTTCTTTCAAAGGGAGGGTTCGGGAAGTGATGATGCCACTTGCAAACACACGTGCCTCCTTGTATTGTCTAGTGAACAGGAAAGCAAAATGCAATCCAGGCTCTCGGAGGGACCCAGTGCTCACCAGACTGAGTACCACCGACGTTACAGATCTCATTAAGATGCTGTATTAGCACCATGTCACCTTTCCATACAGGTGAGCAGCCAGCGGGGCCGGCTGTGGGTGTGCAGAGAGCCCTGCAGGGCTCTGCTCTGAGGGCGCAGACCTCCACTGGGCTCTTGTCACAGGCCAAAAGCCCAATAGTCCCTTCTCTTAGCCCAAGGGCTGAGCACCTCTCCTGCGTGCCCTGAAAAACTGAAGCAACCCAGAGATAAAACCAGCTCCATCACCCTCCCACCCAGCTGGGGCTCTCCTGCTTCTCTGGGTCGACACTACCATCTAGTGAATACGCTCCGTATTGGTTTTCCAGGGAAGCAACGGAGCTCTGCGCATGGTGTGGAGGAATTATAACCCATCCCTTGTCCCACATGCAGCCCAGGGTGCTGCAGGGCCCCCTGTTCTGCAGATGGGTGGCCCCCTCCTGGTCCCTCCTGCAGCACATGCAGCCCGTCCTGGCTTGGGCTGCGGCTGGCCAGGGGTACCCCGCTTGGTTTGTAGGACCTGGAACCCCTGCCCAGCACGTGTCCGGTGCTGTGGTTGTCACTCCAGAGCAGGGCCTCCTGTGCCTTCACGTTTGGCAGCCTCCCAGACTTTTCTCCAGGGGGGTGAGGGCTGCAGACAGTAGGCTGAGGCTGAACGTTGTCCTGGCTGCGTCCCACCTTTGCACCCTTTCTTCCCCTACACACCCCAGACTGTGATGTTACAGCCAGCGTGGCAGCGTTACCGAGCCTCTTTTTCTTCTTGTTTTGTGCAGAGCTGATCTGGTCGGGGCCTACCCAAGACATTAACGACGTCGAAAGTAGCCTACTTTAAGAGAAAATATGCAGAAGAAGAACATTTACATCAAGATTACCATGAGTATTGTCCAAAAGTGAGTAGTGCTCTCATTCCAGACCCCATCCTCCCCTGGTTTCATTCCTCGTTGCTAAAGACCCATTTGCTTCCTCTTTACTCCCCAGCACCTGATACTACCCGAGGACCGGACTTGTATTCTAAAACTTTCTCTCCAGAAACTCCGATTCCTGGACGACCCAGAAGCCTATCTCCGTAGGTCTGTATTAATTAACAATCTGTTGAGGAAGATTCACCTAGAGACAGAGAGGGAGAGCTATGAATACTTTAAGGAAGCTCCCTGCTATAGGACTGCTTACTCTGACGCACGAAAACGGCTGAAGTTTATGGTGCAGGAGTGCTGTTCCCAGTCGCTCTATTATGAAGAGCTGCATTCGTATCGCATCGTGCCTTACTCTGCAGAGAACGCCGTTTACGGAATGGGCTACACGAGCAGCCACTTGGAGCAAAATTCTCAATTGCTTATTTATAAAATGAATTAAAGTAACTGTTAGACCCACTGATGTTTGTTTCCGAATGCTTGAACTGCTTATTGAGGTGTTAAGATGAGGCACTAATTGCAGATACACTTGTGAGCAAAGGCGGATGCGTTCAGAGCGGAGTGGAAGGTACTTTGAATAATGCTCTGCGGTCCCCGCTGTTAACCCCCTGATTATGAAGTACCTTGACATACAGACAGAGCTGGTGCAATACGGAGGTCCTTATCCGCAGAGGCTGTGTGCAATGTGTTTTGTAGAAACAAAGCTGCATTTAAGTTATCTGTGTGTAGATACAGACGCTCACAATCTCTTTGCAGTTAAATTATAC
Organism: Rhinoptilus africanus; assembly: GCA_013400135.1. Taxonomy (NCBI): domain Eukaryota; kingdom Metazoa; phylum Chordata; class Aves; order Charadriiformes; family Glareolidae; genus Rhinoptilus; species Rhinoptilus africanus. Next base: position 20,947 of record VXBO01001777.1, on the reverse strand, counting down.
CATCCCCGGTGGAAGGGGAGCCCCTAAAGCAGTGGAGTGAGGTACAGCGAGGAGTAAAATGCAAGCTATTTACTGTAAAGGTATAGATAGAAAGTTTCTCTGGGAAATGCTTTGATGATGAGGGAGTCAGTGCCAAAGGAAACAGCCTTTTGCTTAGGATTTTCAGAGACATAGCTCGCTTGCTGCTTACGAGACACTCCGCACCGAGATTTTGCAAGGGTTTGGTGTTTGGTTTTTTTTTTTAATTAAAATAAATGCATTCACCTTTTACTTATATTATCTCTTAGCTGGTATCTACTTTGCTATTTTAATACAAAGCAGAATGACTCACAGGAAAGATTGTTTCTTCAGTCAGTGTTTCCTTAACTTCATTTGATTCGTTCCCTAGCTGTTTCCCTGATACTTCTTTGCATGCTAATTTGCTGTTTGGCCAGAGGTTCACATTGGTGCTAGGGAATAGACAGTAATTTCTTTTTGTGTGGAATATTAAAGGCAGAAAAACAATGATAACTCTCCTAGATAGAGAATGAATGTATCTGACAAATGCTAGTTAAACCTCAGAGGTTCTCCTGATGAAACTGCTCAGCATTAATAATAGTGTTTCAGGTTAAGTGAAATGTCTAATTTCAATCTGGGAATTAACTTTAGAATATGTAAATAGATATTTCGCAAGCTATGACATGAGATGTTCAGCAAGAGAGATCAGAGAGATGACTGCAAGTGGAAAGTTTTATAGCTGCAAAAGCTATGTCATGAAAATACCAAGTGTTTGGTTAAGGGAAAAGATGATGCTCCAGCAATGGGGTCAAAAGCAAAGATTGCACTATAACCTGGGGAAATGTGATTAACGAGCCTGCAAACTACCCGGTACACCTGCGGTTCATCTGCGGGTGACTCACGTCCCAGAATTGCTGAACAAATGTATGAGGTGATCCAAAGCCTGTCAAAGTCCTACAGGTCTGTTGGCTTACAGTGAAGACACAGGCTTTGCCTTGCTGGCTGTCACCACTTCAAAGCTTCAAAGCAAAGTAAATAATAGCGCACACTCAGCTGGAGGCAGATATGAATCTAAGAACCTAATTTTTTATTTTGAAAGGCTTTGCTCATGCAGATGTGGCTGATGCTATTTGTGGAGCATTATACAGTACGAACAAATTCCATTGCTTGCCAGGGATGTGCTTCATGTAGGATTCCTCCCGTAACCCTGCTTAGAGCATCCTGGTCGTGTGTGTTGTATATATCATTGCAGCTCTCAGGCAGGCGTTACTGCAGGAGAAAAGACAGAAAGGCAAGAGCAGGAGGTGTGAAGAGCAAAGTTAACTCCAACATCAGTAGTTAGAAGCCAGTACAGGTTTAGGAGACAGAAGGAAACAGTGAAATCCAGATATTTTTTTAATTTAAAAAAAAAAAAAAAGCAACAGTCGAATTCAAAACAAGGATAACCTGCAGACTGGAGAACATAAACAGCACAGATATTGTGAGAAAGCTGGAAAAATAGGGCAGTGCTGTTTGGGAGGTGCCATTAGTCATGATGAATGTTCAGGTTTTTGTTTTTATTTTGAGACAAGGCATATTTACTTGAATCTTACAAAAGGGTGTCTTTAAACCCTTAGTCAGTGTAATTCGCTGTCGGAGCTGCTTGGCTCCGTGCGGTTATATTCCTGCTGCCCCTGGGCTTGCAGCAGCCCAATATCATGTGAACGATTAAGCTTGCATTTGGCATGATTTTGAGAAATTTTCAGCGAAAGGTGGCCGTGCCCATCTCGACAGGGGCTGGCTGAAAAAAGGCCAGGCTAATTATCAGGTGTGTGGAACAGCCCTAATACCGCCAGTAAAAGCTGGTAGCGAACCCCATGTGCTGCGTGGGCTGGGGGCTGATGGTAGGATGGCTGCTGTGAGGGGTGCCCTTATCCCCCAGCGAGCTCGCTGGCCTCTGCTGGCACCCCGCGTGCCTCGTGCGGGCTGAGGGGCTGGGGCATTAGAGGACTGCTAGGTGGTAAAGGAAAATTACTTCTGTCTTCTGATTTTTCAAACTATGGAATTTTTCCGCTCTGGAGTGATCTGATTTATGCACTATTTTTTTTTTCCTTCCTGTCCCTTTTCGCCTGAATTCATCGTGATCTAGCAGCTACATGAAATGCTAAAATGCTTTTTTTTTTGCTCTCGCTGACCTACTTCGTTATATTCAGAGGGTGGTTCTGGCCTGAAAAAACAAAACTTTTAATGTAAAATTAATAATGTTTCAGTGGAATGTAAAAGCCTCAGTAGGATTAAAGCCTTTAACCTCATCTGAAAAAACCCATTGCCCTTGTCAGATTCATCTTTGAAGAGTGACTTCCCTGTCTGCTGGAAGGCGCATATACTTTATTGCCTGTCGAAAGCTTCTCCGATAAGGTGTTAAGAATTGAACAGATATAACAGACTAAAATCTGGATCAGAGAGCAAAACTCCTTGGGCTACCTGTGAAAGAGGATGATATTTTCCTCATGTTTTTCTCATGGTTTGTTTTATTGAACAAAAAAAAATTGTCTGATTTTTTTATTTCTACTTGCTCTAGGAGCTGTTAAAATGGATGATTACTTTCTAGAAAGCAAATTGGTTTTTTGTGGTTGGCTTTTTGACATGAAATTGAATCAAAAGTCCACAATTCTGAATATTTTAAGTCTGCTCAAGTTTCTACTGCCTTCCACTTTGCGCAGTGATTTGTGCTGCTGAAAAGTGGGTCTGAAATATTCTCCTTTAGTGTTTAAAAAACATAGTTGATGCGGTGATAAAGAAGTACAAGTGCAATAACATAGCAAGTTACTCCCAAAATATTTAATTTGTCACTTTTTGAATTATATCCTGATTTCAACATTTAGTTACCAAGTTACTAGGTACCAGCATTTTAATACAGCTACATACAGCGATTTCTCTTTTTTGGGTTTGTAGCTACAATTCAGCTCTTCTGGCTTCTGATGTGTGAATCTGTCTGTAGGTGGCCAACTTTCGGTGAGAGATAGATATATATATATATAATTATGACTGCAGTAGGAACTCCCACATATGGGCTATGTTTGCGCTGGATGTAAAGAAAGTCCTTCCTTCCCTTTGACTCAGTTGCCTTGGAGATAGTATGTTCATCATCAAAGAGAATATAGACGAGCTGGGTGACAAGGACAGACTTGGTAATGATTTTGAAAATGACTAGCTTAGGACAATTCATTTTTCTCTCGGAATAGCAGCACACTTGACTGTAATTAGTGTTTCAATGAGTCAAGTTTTCTTTGTGCCGCTTTTCCCTAACTGGCTGTAAATGCCGGGCCTGATCCTGGGTGCAGAAGAGGCGGTGGTGGCTTCGTGGGAGGCACGGCGTGGGGTCACCTTCTGGAGCTGCACGAGCTGTGCCTGAAGGCAAGGTGGGTACAGATGCCGGGAGGCAGCGTGGCTCAGCGGGGCAGCATCTCTGCCTGTACGACTTGGTGCAGACACCCCCAAATATTAGGGCCCTGATCCTGTAAACCCTTCAGTTATCATCTAAGTTTCTCTGCACAGATCCTCTTGCTGGAGCCAGAGATGCTCCTCGTGTACTTGACACTCAGCATGTGTATGAGTGTGTGCAGGGCGGGAGCTGCTTTTCACCGCAGAAGTACTCCTCAATTGCCTAATTATTGGTGAAAGTGATTATCGAGCTGCTGCTTGAGTTCTTGAATACGTTTATATTGCACTGTAAATTGAACTTTTTTTTTCAATGAATGTGTTGAGTATATGGACTATCGTGCCTTAAAGTCCCATCCTCATATGAGCCTTTGTATATGTTCTGTAAATCTGCAAACCGTGTATAGCTGATAACTCTGTGCACTCTATACAGATCCAGTTGGGTACTTGGCAGGGCCTTGGGAAACACGACCCTGACCTCAGTTTGCAACAAAAACAGAGGGGATTTGGCAATTCACCCTTCTCTTCTTTTTTAGATTGCTTTCCTCTTCGCTGTTCACGAAATCCTGTTTTTCTGGTTTCTGTCATAACTGGGTCCTGGGTTACCTACAATGCCAGATGCCCCTCACAGGAACTCAGAAAGTTGTAAAAAAGTTGTCTCCAGCTTTTAAATGCCATCTGTACAGTGCGCTCTCAGCAGGGAATCACAATTGCATATAATAACAGTGGCAGATGTTGTCAAGTATATCATCATATATTTGACATGATTAACAAAGCAGAAAAGGGAACACCTATTTCTATTGAAATGCATGAGCCTGTATTATGTTAACTACATGGTGATTATACACCACTTAATTGGAATAATACCTACTGGTTCTATAACAAAAAAATGGCTTTTTAATGTTTAAAATTACTTGGGACCTGATTAAAGGTTTTTATGAAATTGTTTTCTAAAGTGAATAGTAGAAAAATGTATATGTATTTTAAATATACATATGATGTGCATGTTATTAATAAAGATCTATTTCTATTGAACCAGATGGACTCTCACTGAATATATGCTGCCTGGTTAACAAGTTACTGAAGAAAGGTTTCTAACACCATCAATCCCCTGAAAAATTTTAAACCCACAGATTCTTTGAAGGACCTGGATCCCCGGGATGAACCTGGGCTCATCTGACATATCTGATGTGCAGAGCTGGAGCAACTCCTCTGGATGCCATGCAAACTCTGGCATTCACTTGTGCTGCCTGGATCCCATCCCAGCTTGCCTGTGGGCTTGCACCCTTCTCCTTTTCTTTGTTTATTTACTTTATTTTAAAATGTGCAGAGAACCCCTGTCCTAATGATGTTCTGCAGGGTACCTTCCAGATGCTGCGGAAGCGTGAACGATGAAATAGATAGTTACTGGAGTGGTTTGGGAAAATGTGAATTTTTACTAAAAAAACCTGGTTATAATGGAAATATCTCACTCTCCCTCATCCTCAGGGTTATCCTTTTGGGATCCTTTTTCCTGAAGAAACTGAAGCAACCCCCTGAAAACGTTTTAGGGATATTGAAAAGGAGAACTATTTACAAAAGGATGAACTTTTCCCACTACGTAAGATCCTGTCAAAGCAGCCACAGAGAAACCTCTTCCAGGACTGGGTATTTCCGTGCCCACCTCCAGCCAGGGCTCAGGTACCATCCAGGGGCTGGAGGGCCAGATTTTTTAAGGACCTGAGCCTTGCAACCAGCTGCCATAGGCACAGCAGTAAACGAGCCACCCCATCTGATGGGGCTGCACTCGGAGAGAGCAGCTGCCTGCTGTCAACCTGAGGATGGCTCTGAAACCAGGGATCCCAGGTCCCCTACATACCGTGTTCGAATGCGGGGTTACCAGGGTTAAGCAGCCACCACCCAAATCCTGAGATGTTCTTCATTAGACACCACCCTTTGCCCATCTCTGAACCTCTCCTCTTTTAAACCAAAAAGCAATACCTACACCTTGCCATGGGTACATGCATGACTTACAGAAACGGGCGGCTTAAAAGAAATGGGCCACATGTCTGCAGGTTTGTCCTGTTTGTGTCCTGTCCATATTATGTGTGAACTGCCAAGGGCCTCCGGGGTGTCATATCCCTGGCACAGAGAGATGTATTCAGATGGCCAAAACTCCTCCTAGGTCCTGGGTGGGAATTGCTGCCTCTGAGGATACACCACACTGGTAGGAGATGCTGAGCCTTGGGCTTGGTCCAGTCTTGGAGAAAACTGCTTTAGTGTGGAAATAAAAGGCAACACAGAAACGTCTTATCTCCCAGTGCAGCCGCACGATGTTGTCCAACCCATGCAAATACTTTCCCACCAGGGATATTTTCAAAGTTGGGGGAATCATCCTGTCACAAGGCAAATTCTGCTGCAGACTGAAGGCAGGGTCCTCTATGCCAGTTCCTCTGATCCTAAAGGAGGTGGTGAAACATCACGGTCAGACCACCATGGGCTTGCTTTGCTCTCATCCATATTTTCTTTTTTTTCTCTTTGTGGCCATTTGCAGCCAGCTTGAACTGAGGCGGCTGCTGGGCTGCCCTACCCTGGCACTGCCGGCCCAGACTCAGGGAGCCGCTGGCACAGGACCCAGGGAATCCATCTGAAAGCTGTAATTCACAATTACACCCCACACTCCACGTGTTTCAGGGCTTAATTAATTCAGGCCCTAAGATAAGCAGTGCTGTGCTCCAAACGAGGGGATGCTTTGTGCTCCTGGCTGAAGTGTGCTGCAGGGCATTGCAACCTCCTGGCTTTTCTAGCACAGCGGGAGAGTCTCCACCGCCTTGCTGCCCGCGGGCTGATGTGCTACTGATGGTAAATTATCCCCAGCTGGGCCAAATGGTGCTAAATTGTAGCTTTTACCAGTGGAAGGTGTCTTTTCCTGAAACAAACTGCTTAGTGGAAATGGTTGTCAATTTGCAGCAAGAAGGGTTGTGGGTGGCACCTGCTGTCGGGAAGAGGAAGGATGGCTGGGAAGGTAAAGGTCTTTCTCCCTGTAAGGTGCCACAATCTCCTGTTCGTACTGGGGAGCTGATATTGCCCTCCCACGTTATCCTTTGGGGCCCAGGATTATGCAGACATTTCAGCTGTGCCAAGACCATCCCATTACACCATCCCCCGTGGTGCCTTTCAATGTGAACGCCCAATGCTTGCAGCACCATCTGGGCATCTGGAGGGCCTGCAACCCTTGCTAGGATGCCAGGGGGAGCCACGGGAGTTTTTCAGCATACCCCCACGTACAGCTGGGATCATCGACCCCATACCCAGAGAGGATTCCCAAAGGCTGGCAGCACTGGGTGTCTCCCAAAGCTCTGCAGTGCAGGCAGGGTTTGCAGCTTGAGGTGGTGTCATCCAGGTAAACCTCGGGATTTGGTAAGTGCATGGACTCACAGGGTGGGACTGTGTGAACGTGCCCATGGGACAGTAACATGTATTAGTCCAAGTCCTGCACAGCCAGGTCTGGAGGGCGATACCCCCCCATCTGCAGCCTTTGCACCATGGAATCAGAGCGCCGTTACTGATGATCCCAATGAGATGGGCCCCTTGCTTACAGCATTAGTGTAAATAGCTATTTTTCTGCAAAAGTTTGTGTCTATGGCCAATGGGCATCTCGGAACCCTTTGGGCTCACAGGTCCGTATGTGGATAGCTGAGGTGAAGACATGTCTGCTCCGGCAGAGAGCCAGAGCCTGTCTCTGGTTGCTGCTCAGACATACGGGCTTCAGAATTCAAAGGTTTTTGTGGGAGTACCTGAATTAGGACAAAAATCTGGGCTGGAAGAGGTGGAAGGTCTCAGCTCACAGGAGCCTTGCACTTGATACCAAGTAGTTCTTCACATGTGATTGTTTTACCTGGTAATTTGTGTCCTGGGACACAGGTCTGAGTGAAGTAGTGACCAGGGGCTGAGGGACTGGCTTGGCAGTGTCTGCTCCTGTCCCACTTCAGACCAAAAATCAATGATGCCGTGAGCGTTGGGAGGGAGCCTTGTCACCTGGATAAAAAAAGCTCACATAGACATGGCATTTGCTGGAGATCGGTTGGAAAGTGAGGGCAGGCTGCAGGTAACGTGGGCAAACAGCAAGTTAAATACTGGTCCCTCTGCGGGCTGGAGTCCGCCCTGCGGCGTGCCTTGTCCTCCCTCCCTGGCAGGGGTGTGCAGGGCAGGCCTTTTTGCCTGAAGATGGCAGTGCTATATTGAAGGATTGCTGGAAAATAGCTGTAAAAGGGCTGTGTGTGAAACTAGGCGGGGAGAAGGGAGGTGTGGGTGCAGTGATGGGCGCTCTCTGGGTCAGGGCTCAAAGGACCGCGATTCCCACAGACAGACATCCCCAAACCAAGGCTCCCTCTGGACCTGTTTTGCAACTTAGTTTTGAGTTTTTCCTTAATGTTTGGAACCAGAGTCCAAATATTGCTACTACTCTTTCTCCTCTGCTCTCTTTAGCAGCGGTACGGTGTGTGCTGGCTGCTGAGCACTGCGGAGGTCTGGTGTGAACATAACAAAATAAAAGGAGCTGCTCTGACTTATGCACAGGAGACCTTCCTCATATTCTGATCTGAAGAGGGTGGAGGGGAGCGTGACCCAGGCTCTGCCCAGGTGCTCACATCACGTAAAAGAGCGGCGCTCAGAGCCACAAGGTGTGAATGAAACTGTCTGTCCTGGGCCTGTGTCCTGTCCTTCATTTCGCTTCTTGAAGGACCTGAAGTAGCAGCAAATATCCCTATGCTGTGCAGATTGGAATTAGTCCATATAGTGAGGGAAATGCCCCTGCATGACCAAGATTTCCCCGGTCTGTTGTCTGAGCATCAATACTGGCTCTGTTTCAATGTAAAGGTGATGGGAGACTGCCTGCAGTTGTGGTGAAAGGACAGTGATGTCTTCCAAGGATTGAGACTGTGCATGAAGTAGCTCAAAAACTTGGCAGTTTGGACATTACCTGGATGGCAAGAGACTGAACAGGCAGGATTTGGCCTCAATTAGAATGGGAGGGTGCCCTGATTGCCAAGGCATGGCACACCGTGCATTTGGTTTGAGGGGCTCCTTGGCAGAAGGACAGACTGATGGACAGACTGCTGGGACAGATGAGGGTGTGCACAGAGACGCCTTGCTCCTCTGAGAGCTCCACAAGGCCCAGCTTTGTGCTTATTTCTGTCTGTCCTCAGCCCCTGAACTGTGGTCCTCGCAGGATGGAGCCCTTGTGCCCACTCGGAGCTGGGGGGGATTCAATGTCTTCTGTGCATTGGCACCCCCAAATGCCATCAGGAGAGAGAAGAAACATCGGTCATTGCCCATTATAACTCTGTCTCCTATGCATACACACAAAAAATGCATAGCTGTGTGTCTTTATTTTCACCGCTGGAGGGCTGCATCTACCTGCGGACTTTATTGAGGGTGCGTTAAACCCAGAGCACCAGTCACCTTGGGGAATGTGTTGTACCAACGCAATCGGGGAAAGCTGAAAAGCAGGAACTGTCTTCTTTGGGGAAAAAACCTGGCTGTAAACTTCATCCTTTTGCAGTGAAAGAGCTTTTTTTTCCCCCTGTTGGAAGTTTTGTGGTTAGTTTTAATGAAGGGGGGAAATTGCTTCAGGATAGCAGGGCTGTGAAAATAGGAGCTTTAGTTTGTTTTGAGCTGTGTTCCCTCTTTCATGAATAATCTAAGTGCTGGGGCCACGTGCCATCGGAGGCAAGGAGGTTCCTGATCTCCTGAACATACTGCCAGGCATTAATTTTTGTGTCGTGACTGCAGCGGCTGATGAGACCCTAAGGCTCAGCCCCTCTGGTCGCCAAACCTCAGCCCTCCTCAGAACCTGGGGGCCTGGCAGGTTTCTGCTGAGCCCATCCGATGGGCTGAGCTCCTTTTTTCTGGTTAACCCACTTGAGAGAAACGTGGCAGGCGAGCAGCTTGAGCTTGACAAAGGAAACGTCGTACCTGCAGGTGCGTTAAAGCGTGTTGAAGAGTTGTGCCTCTCTGGAGGTCTCTACTCGGGCTGTTGTGGGGTTTTTTTCAGCTTCGCACAGACTTTGCAGATTTCTATTCGAGCTTTGAATTCCTATAGCTTACAGACATATCAGAGCCGCTAGAAACATGAGCAGCAAGCCAGGTATTGCCCCAAGCCATGTTTGTCCCCTTTGTAACTGCAGGGTGGTTCTGTGGAGTCTGATGACTGACTATCTGGCAGTGCTCCCTTGGTGATGTGAAACACTTGGGATGACTCCCCCGGTGACAACACTCCTTTGGCAGGGTGACTCTTGCTTGCCCAGTTGGACCTGTCATCGCTTTTTCTCCTGCTGTTTTAGGCCCACACCTCTAAGGGTCCGGGGAGGGATTTGGTTAAAAGCAGTCAAGTTCCTGCCATGGATTGAATAAAGCTCTGCTTGGACTACAGATGGCAGCAGATTGTTCAGAATACGGTAGACTTTATCCCGTGCTAATTTTAGCAGCTGCAGCTATGTCAGAGAAGTTCACTGCAGCTGAGCAGAGGAATGGGGGCTCCAGGGCGAGGACCAGGCACCAGCCAACAGCAGGCAGGTCCACCCTGTGGCACGTTGCTCTTCTCCACAAACTCATGTGGAAATGTGCTTGCCAGCTCATGTGCCAGCTAGAAACTGCCTGGGATGGAAAGTTGTGCTTTGTCTTTTCCAGGCTACAGTGTCGTATTTCAAGTATTTTTTTTTCCCCCACATATGTACGTGCTCTCTCCTGAAAAGACAGAGGATCAAGCAAGGGAGCCAGGTTAAAACCACAGGCGGGTGCTCCACAGATAAAGCCTCTGCATGGCTCACTAGGGGTTCCACGTGTGTACAAATCCCTCCGTACCTGTGTGTTTGGTACTCCTGGCTAGGTGTTGGGTATGGAAGCGTGTAACTCAATAAAACCTTTTGGGGACTTCTTAAAGAAATCTTCCATAGAACTTCACCTTGTTGAAAAGGCCATCCTAGATGAGAGCTTTTTGTGCTGCACCGCTCTGTTTCTTTGCCCCTCCCAGATGACCATGTTTCCTTTAAATTCCTCTGAAAATATCAGCTTTGATAAATAAATTAAGCAGTATTTTACTTCAGAATCACTGATGGGATCTGATGCTGGTCAGTGAGCAAACTGTTTCCTTGTGGAGAGGGAACCAGTTGCATTATGTATCTTGTGTCCTTGTGGCATTTATATTTTTGGAGCAAGACGTTTCATTTTTCTGGGAACTGATGGTATTATTTTATTTTTGGCATGCAGAAGCTGGGTACAAATGTGCCAGGAGAAACGGCCAAGCAGCCCTGTTGGTTCCTGTTGAAAAGCTTCTGGATCACCTGGAGCTGGTGGCAGCATCTCTGTGTATCCTGCTTAATGATGGACGCTAATATGGGGAAGGCCAGTAGTGCTTGCTGTTTAACCCAGTAGGAATGAATGTGCATGAATGGAGTGAAATACAGGTCTGTCCACAGTGCGTGCTTTCAGAGAACCCACTTTTGCTTTTCCTGTCTCCAGGATGGTGGGTGTAGGAGAGTAGTATGGCAGGCTGTGCTATAGATGTCTGTAAATGTATTGCTTTCCTACGCACGGCAGCTTCTGTTCCCGTTCAAACATACACGTAAAAGGATGACAGCAGACAAGACCCAGCTGGGTTATTACCACAGTGAAACAAGCATTGGACTGGTTGTTTTGGGTGGTCTCCTCATTTCAAGGATAGCTTTGTTAGGGTGGTTACAGGCGCAAACTCTGCTAAAGCCCAGGTGGATTTGGACAAAAAAAATTGCACTGCGCTGTCATTGCCAGGAAGGAGCAGTTCCTCTTTTTAATGGAACTACCATGGGGGGGCTTCAGCTAAGCTCAGAAGGAGCTGCTGTGTGAGATTTTGGTAAATTCTAGCTGGGTTTCCATCTTGGGCTTCAAAAAGGGTGACTGCAAGGCACCTCCCAGAAAGCAACTGGTCTTCGTGTGGAGACTCTGTCCTTTCCAAGCAGACTGTCCCAGTGGTCGCAACCACTTAAACAGGCAGCTTTTTTTCTTAAATTCCTTCTTTAAAGTGTCTCATTTCTAATTGGAACTGGCCTGGACTCAGCTTGTAGCCACGAGCATTTTGTTAAGCCTCTTAGGTTAAGAATCCCTTTTAAGTGCCCGTTATCTTCCCCATGTGAAGACAGTGTAATCAAGTTGCTTCCCACTCTCTTTTGAGACTAAACAGATTGATCTCCCTGTCTGTGGCTAAAATGCCTTTTCTAAACCTTCCATCAGAGCTTCACTTGGATATCTGGGGCTGAAATGGGACTGTAATCACTAAGTGAGTCTTAGGCTAAAACGATTTTCTAAAGCATGACATGAAGCATTAAGGATTTCTTGGCCAGTACGGAGTGAAGTCTTTTTTATCCAGTTGCTTGACACTTGCCTTTTCATGTTTGTTTCAGTGGTCTGGACACTAAGATGCAAAATTGATTCTGGATATATCACCCTACAGCGCCAGGAGAGAGGTGTGTTGGCTGGGGGAGCAGATCCCTTCGTCAACACCGGAATATTAACTGTTCTCATTAATTTCATGTCACACTGGAGAAAGAAAATGAAGACAGACGTGTCTGCTGGCAGGGGCCAGGGAGACTGTGAGCTCAGCTTTGAACTGGGGGAAGCCTAATGCTCAGTCTGGCTGCCAGTGTGATTGCTATAGGGCAGCAGGTATTAGACAGAAGGTTATATTGGCTCCCTGCTGGGGATAGTCACGGTTTCTCATTGCCTTACCTGTGCTAGAAAAACAGTATTCTGAACTCTGCCATGAAACTCTCCATAGGTAAGATATATGTTCCATCCCCAGCCCCCCCCCCACCTCTCATTTGAAGGGTATAAAAAATATTCCATATTAAAAGAAAAGGTAAAAAAAAAAGTGGGCAACTCGGGAAAGAAAACAGGCAGGAGAAATAGCCCACATTGTCCCTTGGGTGTTGCTCAAGCTGCTGTCTGTAATCCACTCCCCTGGGTCTTGAGAGCACCGCAGCTCAGTGCATCATGCACGTCCCCAGTGCCTCTGGTCTCGCAGCCAGCGCCCGGCTCTCCGAGACAGCTGAGGTGCTAGGGATCAGTGCTAGTCAGGAAACCCCAAGCCTGGAAAATCTTAAACTGTCCCTGTAATATGAAATTCAGAAACTCTGAGTGTTTCTGTTGTCAATGCTGGAAACTGCTACTGCAGAGCAAGAACGGGAGAAATAGCTGTTAAATAAATACGAGATTAATATTTATAGTGCTATGACTGATGAGGAGACAATCTGCCTTCACACTGATACCTAAAATCTATCCTGATCCCCGCTGCAGGAGCTGGATCTGCTCCCCCAGCAATGCCTTGTGTTACATTAATGCTGTCCAGACCATGCCCGTGTTAGAAAATCCCCGTGTTGTAAACCTCCTGTGTGTAAAACTCGGATGACTTCAAGCGGCCCTTAAGGCACGTTGGCTCCTTTTTTTGAAGCAAACTTCTAGTGATGCAATGCAGACTTTAACGTGCGTGTGGTGGGATGGGGATTGGGACTGGTGGTGGGGAATGCAGGGGCACGTGAAGCCCAGAGAGGGGTTTAATGGTGGTTTGTCACAGGGGTGAGTTTGTGCAGGCGGCTGTGCTACTGGCTGGCTCATTCCTAGGGATGAAGGAGAAATGCCGGGAGGAAGCAAACACAAAATATAGCCCTGTGCAGTAAGAATTATGGTGATGCATAACATACATAGACATATGGTATATGTCTAATTATACTCTTGACAGTAGGTAAGAAGGCAAGGAAGCATATAATGTACCCTCTTATTAACAGCAGCTTGTTTTTCATCCCAGTTAGTTTTACTGGTTTATGTTCCTGTCTATTTCTTATCAAACATAGTAAGAATAAATCTCCAGGATTTTTAATAACTATAATCCAGAACATAACGGGCAAAACCTCTTTTTTCCTAGTAGCTCCCCTGCCTTCTACGGAAAAAAAGAATATAAACTCTCAAACTTTCCCTGTGTAGGAGAGAAAATTCACAAAACAATCTGCGGCTGCCAACTTATTTTTCAATGTCCAAATTAATGAGAGCTTAAGGAATGAATACCAAAACCCAGAAATATGAAGACTACAAATGAAACCAAGGGTAGAGCTGTGAGTCTGGCCATTGCGGTTGCTTTTCTGAGGGGACAGGAAGTGTGTGTGGTTGCATATTTAGTAGTAGAAAGTCAGGCATACTTCACCTCTCTGAAAGGACCAATAAAACAGAGAGTTTTCTTTCTGGAGACCATAGGAATAATGAAAATTATGAGATGAAAGAGAGCACCTCAGAAATAATTATACAAATATCACTGTACACTGCTAACTCATCGTTTGTTTTGGTGAGTTATATTAATTAGCAAACTATGATTTCCTAGTGACAGTCCTTCTAATGAGAGTACCTTGCATCTTCCCGGTGAGCAACTGAAGTCAAACATTCATAACAAGCAAATGTGTTGGCCATGAAATGTCACAGTTAGCATGTGGTCATGAATGTTTTGCAAAACAAAATGTCCCTTAACAACTCCTTAAGTATTTTCTTTCTGTCTCATACATTCTCATTAATTTGTCAGCTCAAGGCTGTTTTTTATCTTTTAATTTTATGTTTTTGCTCTCTCTGAGAATCTTTTAACTACCTGTCCAATCTCACCCTGTAGAAAAAAAGCCTTGCCATAAAGTTGTGCCATGAAATCTTTCTGCAACAGTGAAAGGATGACTGGATGACCTGGTTGCTCATATCCCAGCTGAAATCATCGCTGGAGGTAAATTTCCAGGTGTGAAAGTTTGTTTTATCCTGATGACGCTGAATGCTCCTGGTACTTTCTGCTCTGATCTCACACAGACTTGACTGTGGCAGTGCCCGTGCTGTGGAGCTGCTAAGTGTCAGTGTCCAGGAACCAACAATATCCAGGACACAAAGTAAAATCTACTTGTCTGAAAAGCGAAACCTTCATCCTCTTTGGAGAAAGCAGGAGAAAACAGATGGGTACATTTGGGAAAGATTGGCTCCTGTCATTCATGGGAGTACATTCTTCCCCAAGGTCACTGACATGTGGCAATGAATAGGGTGACCCTCATCTTAATATGCAATATGACAGGTTTGATTTTTTACTAATTGATTTAATACTTGCCTGTTTTTCATGCACTTTACAGCTGTTCACTTCTGTTTCTCAGTGCTGCCCTCAGACCCAAGGAACCACCCCGGTAATAAATTCCACAGATAACTTTGGCTTGTGGCCAAGTAAACTTTTTGGGGAAAAAATGAAACAAACCAGAGAATTAAGTGGTAGAAACCTACAGGGTCTGTTTATTATATATTTGGTGAAGGAATTAAGTGCATAAAATTGCTCCTTCCTTTGGGATGTGTATCTAGTGCTGTGTTACACACAGGAGCCCTAGAACTGCAATTTGTCATTTGCTCATAGCTCGTACACGGCCCAGTTTTAATCCTCCTTGTCCTGCAGCCTGTAATGAATTCCAGTTGGGCCCAGTCCAGATAGGAACAACCTTACCACCTCCCAGTAAGCTGGCTGTGCAAACAAACTGGATGCACAAAGTGCATTTGTGTAGGAGAAATCACCCCTGTGGGCTAAACTGATGGCTGTTTGGTTGTGGAATAAAAATATTATATAGCCATCTTTGTGCTTAAATGAGGGCGTCAGAAGCAAAATCCGTTACCTCTCTTCTTCATTCCTACTGCCTCTCCCCTCTCTCCTCAGACAGCAATAATGATTGGGTTCATGCGGTCTGGGTTCAGGGCGCTGTGCTGCCCCACATCCCCCTGCCAGCCTGGGTCGGTCCTGTCCCTCTGGTGGGCTCTTTGCTCTTCTGTATGACGGGGACCGACCCGTCCCTGGCTGGCAGCAGGGTGTGGATGGAGGAAGGGACATTCCTGTGAGCAGCAGCAGTACGAGCCATCAATCTGAAACAAGAGTCCACTGACGCACGTGCAAAATGCGACGCTTTCTGCCATGGTAGAGAAATGACTTTAACAAAATGACTGTGGAAGAACATTAAACTCGAGTAAAGCGCTGAATTAATCACAGGCACCATCAATGTGCTGGGGAGGGTGGCAGAGACGAAGGAAAATGAACCACCGCTGAGAGCTGAGCCAGCACCCGGCTGATGAGGTGCTCTCCTCTCTTCCAAGACACTTGCAAAAGGATTGCTCTCCCCCTTGGAAGTAAGGCAGCTTTTCAAATGTGGGGAGGAAGATGACAGTAAACATATGTTCTGCTTCCCGTTAGCTGCTGTCTGAGATTTTGCTCCTCCTGTGTACGACTGAGTCTTGATTTGTTTCCGCACCTCTCTTGCTGTGCCCAAAAGCAGGAACAAAAGGGCAAACGACTAGCAGAAATGTGAAGACCAAGAGCAGCATTCACCACCCACAGGCCTTACTTTTTTGTTGGTTTTGGTAATATTTTTATGCTGGGTAAGGCTACATGTGATGAGAGGATTTATTGATCTAATTCCTTGTTCCTACTTGGTCACCGTATCCTTTGGTCTCCCGCTTCTCCAAAACATTTGTAAAAAGAGATATTTCTGGACCAGATACCGAGCTTTCAGAGCTTTAGTGCAGCACAGCTCCCTGGACTCTTTCCCTCCCCTGGGTACAAATGGCCCACAAAGGAGGTAGGTAGCGGTTTAGCTAAATCCCGTGCAATCAGAGAGGTGTTTAAACCTTTCCTGCAAAACACTGTAATGAAGAATTTTGTCTTGAATGGCAAACAAAGTGCAGTGTAGTTCACAGATGGGCTGATGACCTGCTATAAAATGGTACCCACTACCATGAAGTCTTAGAGGCTTGTAAAGCCTTGTGAGCCATGGATTCTTCATGGCCAGACTTGGACTCAGGCCTCTGGTTTTAAATATTGCCTTTGGGAGGCACAAGGGAAGAGAAAGCAGATAATTTGCTTTATAATCTTCTCTTTACAGGTCTTGGTCACAGTCTTCTTGTGGTCTTAGTACAATTCAGAGATAGGAGCAGTACCAATAGGATGTAAAAACGCTTATGCAGGGTAGTAGCCACTGCTGAAATGTGGCTGTGGGCTACTGTTAGATACGGCTCTTCAAAGGTCTGCATGGGACTCTACGGATCTAATTTGATCTAATCTTGGGTTTGATGCTGTTTGACTCTTTGCTTATGGTGTTCTGCGGAAGATGGAGGCTCTATCGTGTTCTCCAGCTGGTATATTCCAGTGTTTCATTCTACATAACATTTGAAAGCTGTCGCTAAGGGAGACCTGAATTAGGCCTTACTGCATTTTAAGCCTATAGGTCTATTCCCATAGAAGCGTTTTACAACCTTTATTTGTGCATTATCTTTTATATGCTGGCAGGCTCATCTCTCCCCATCTCTCCTTATCCACTCTAGACTGCAGAAACTGCAGCTGTAAAAATGTGTTTCTTAGCAGGCTGGCTGTGGGGCTTGGAAAGGTGTCCTCTGCTCTCTCTGGCTCATACAAGGCCCTGGCCCTCGGGAAAATGCAGGCTAACTAGCGTTTACCTACTTTTAATTGGATTGAATTACCACTTGTACTGGAAACACTCCAGCACTACTCTTTGGCATCTCGACAGGGTGCTGAAGCTCTAGCCATCCCTGCTCGGGTGGCACTGCCACTTGTAGGGGCACCAGCAAAGACATACAGCTGCCTGGACAGATTAGACTGGGCACATTGCCTGCTTGTCAAGGGGCCAGCGTTTTACCTCCTGGCTCTCTGGCACTTGAGGAAGGTGATCCACCCCAGAGCAGTCCCTTGTTGCCTACAGGTAGCAGCCCAATTCCTTGAGCTTTCTCCCTGCAGCTCCTGTCATGAGCTCCCATGGCTCCCTGAGGAGCCATGGTACAGCTGTCCTGCAAAAAATGGTCAGAACACATTTTGATTTGTCTTTCTCCCTCCTCTATGTTAACAAGGCAAAAAAACCCCAAAAAGTCCTTGAACCTTGGAGCACCTGAAGGCTTCACCATACTACAACCCAGGCTGACAGCAGTCATGGAGGTCCCCCTCCTCAAGGGAAAAGGGAGGCAGACTCAGGTGGTGTTTGTTCACCCTCTTGCCATCACGTGCACAGGCCATAATATTTTCCTTGGTGGATACCAAGGCTGTGCCTACCCCAGTGTGCACCCATGCTACATGTTACACAGCTCTCGTCTTCAGTTTTGTCCTGGCCCAGGCAGCGCTGGATCAATGCTGACATTGCTTCGTGTGTTGCCTGGGTGTCTCTCTCTCCTGCAGACCCCTCCTCTAGCTTCTCCTTTTTGAATCAAATGAACAGTGTCACTGTGTGTTACTTCTGTGAGCAGCCGCAGGACCCAAGTCCTCTTCGGCATAAATGCCTCCTACTTTCTCTTATTCTTGCAAAACCATCCAGTTTGCCTCATTGTCTAATGCTTTAACCTTTTTGGACTGCTCTTCCAACCCATCATGTGCTCCTCTGCGGTGTCTGTGTACCAGAGCTCCAGGGCTGCCATATATAGAAGAACTGGTGTGCTGCAGCAAGGCTAAACATGAGAGCAGTCAGACTTATTTATTTCCTCTTACTGTAACATTTGCCTTCTGGGCAAGCACTGGGGACCTGCCGTGTAAGCAGTTACCAGTTGAGCTCAAAAGCCAAAGTTCTGCAGTTGGAGTTATAAACAGTTATCTCTGTGCTGGACACAGGGAGTGAACTATTTAACACATTTACCACCCTGTTTTAAAATAGTTTTAGAAATTGCAAGTGCATGATGAAATGATGTGCAGAAACAGTTCAAACAAATTTTGCTTCTACAGCTTCTGCTAAAATCAGTATTTTCTTTTTTTTTCTTCCCCCCTGCAAAAAGGTTGTCTTGGCTTGTTACTTGCCTACAGGGTTAGTGCCAGATGGAGTTTAATAGCAGGTACATAATATACTGCTGTTTAAGGGTTTTACATTTTTTTTTAAACAAAAAACTACCTCTTCTCCCTTTTCTCACTTTTTAGAAGGGTCACATCTATGAATAAGCAAAAGCCTGAGTTTTGCTATATTCTGCTAATTTGTGGTGTTTAAAAATGGCCTTACCCTTTTCTGGGATGATGTGTTTTTTGGCTTGAGTTTCATTTTTCTTTGAAATAACATAAGTGAAAGTCCCAAATCTCCATGAGAATCTTACGGTTATTTTCCTGCCATTGCAGCTAAGTCAGTAGAGTTGTAGATATAGATGATGACTGAACGTCATCCCAGTACTGAAGGACAAGAACTACATGCACCCTACCCACCAGGAATACAACTGCAGTATATGCTAGAAATGAATTTAAGTGAAAAATATGAGCCATTAATTTTAATTCTAATCATAATTCTCAGCATCTTTTTCACATACACGTTTGTGTTAATTTGGCTTTTACAGAGTGTGAATGTCTGTTAAGGGGATAAAAGGAAGGAGAGATGGAAAAGATTTTAGGATATAGCTGAAGAATGGCCCGGTCTCCTGTTCCTGATGAAGTTAAAGGTTAGTCAGAGTCTGAGGCAGGCTGTAGGTCTTTGTATCATCTTTTTTAACCAAGCCTTCAGGAAAGCTTGTTTCTGCTACCTTCAGGACTACTTTACGGAAAACCAGAGCACGGCTCTTCCTCTTAGGTGAAGAACTGCTCATAGATGTGATAGGAGAGCACAAAAACCCCTCACCTTGCAGCTAAAGCCTGGTTTGTGCTCTGGTCCTCCCCTGCTGCCGTTCCAAATCAGAGAATAATCACGTTAAGGACAGCTGAACCACCTATGGGCTGCTTCTAAATTCTGTGCCTGTAAAGCTTTCTTTGCAGAGACACTCAGGCCAGAGTTTTTTCAGAGGTGCAATGATCAAAGGCATGATACAAAGACTCAGTGTTGCTGCGTGCTGCAGAGGAAGGCTGGAAGTAATTTGGGTCAACTAAAGTTAGAAACCATCCCCCCACCTCACGAGACAGATGCGAGCTTTGAAGTCAGGGAGATTATCAGCAAGACAATCCAGTACAGCCAGTTCCCCTCCAATCCAATTTCTAATTTGCTGACTCGATGCCTGTTGCTGGATGAGGACAGTCTGCCCAGCCCTGTGACCTGCCCTTGACAGAGGTCAAAAATCGATGTCAGAAAATGTGAAACACTTGACTGAGCGATGCTGCAGTGTGTTCCTGGAAAACAGTCCTTCTCGACCAGAGCAGTTTGTGATCAATTTAGGCTGAAGATCAAAGGAATTGGAGGTCCTTATATTCGCCTGCTGCCTGCCTGCTCTGTCTGATGTGGACTGCAGGAAGATCCCCAGCTCTGCACAGAGCTAACATCTTCTATTTATTAGTTTCAGTGCTTTGGCTTGTGCCTGCTGGGGCTGGCGGCAGGATGTTGACTCAATACAACCACCGCATACAGCTGAACGAGTCCTGTTCACAGAATCAACGGTCTTCTATTGCAAGACCTTTATCTCTGCCTTGCACTGTATGTGGATGGTGGCTTGTTTGGGAATAAGGCACTGGTCTGTCTCTCTTAGCTTTTCAGAGGTGGAAGCTGTGGTTAAGGAGTGCAAGCAGAAGCCAGGTGAAATTCAGACACCCCAGAAACAGCAAAGAGCAGCTCTGATGAAGCCACAGTTTTGCACCTATGCAAACTCACTACCTCTTTGTCACTTTTTCTTTTTTCCTGCCTGGGAGAAGATATTCAGCTCAGTTGCTTTGTGCTGTTTTGATGAAGTAACCCTATTATTGGGGAAATCCCTGACGTATATGTCTGGCTTTTCAGACCGCTCCCTACTGCAGACTCATAACTTCTAAGTGATAGATGACTGCGACACAATCTGTAATCCACGTTATCAGTGAAACAGGCTCTGTTCTAGAGATGCTATCTTACCTTTCCAAATAGTCTCATGGCAACACTCACAGGTTTCAGCCCAGTGGATCACTGTAACTGCTGTGACTGTTCTCCCTGTGCAAGTATTTTGTGCACCAACTTGTATATCTAAGACAAACACAGCATGAAACAGAAACCACCGGCCTTGGACCCATTCTGCCATGCCCAAATATCTGTTACAAACCAGCAAATGACTTAATACTGCTCCTAGTGTATTGACCCAATTAAGGTTAGTCAGGAAGTTAAAATCCCTCAAAAAGTTTCTAATGAAGGCTCTGCCAGTGGTTTATGCACCCAGAAGCTAACTGGTGTAGAGGAGGATCACTTCTCTAGATCATCTCCCTGCACTCCCTCCTTCTATGTCTGTGTGACACCAGGTGGCATTGACCTGATGGGTTACCTTGGCCTTTGTAGGCAATTTTACCTCTTTTCCTGGACATTAAGGTTGGGGGCACCCTAGACTGCAGTGATCATGAAAAGATAGATTTCAGGATCATGGGTACCATGCGCAAAACAGCAAGAAGTAAAATGACAACCTTAGATTTCAGGAGGGCTAAATTTGATCTCTTCAAGAACCTGCTTGAAGAGATCCCGTGGGCTAGAGCTCTGGAAGGCAAAGGGGCTCAAGAGAGCTGGTTGGTATTCAAACACCACTTCCTTCAAACACAGGATCGGTGCATCCCTAAGAG
>VXBO01001776.1:190742-312730 GCA_013400135.1 Rhinoptilus africanus | reverse complement strand
CCTATGGTTCTATGATTCTATGTACATGCCTGCTAAATTCACCATGCCCAGTAGCTTTTTGTGTCACCATGCAAGGAGAGCTTCACTCCACAAAATCAAGCTTCTGAGTCAACCTTATCACACAGCGCACTGCTTTGCAACTTTATTTGTACTTATTTCATTAGGAAAGAGGCTAAACTGTGCTTTTTTCTTTTCTTTTTTTTTAAGTTGCTAGTTAGCATTTTATTTTTAATGAGGACTATGATTATTCTGGACTGTGTTACCTCAAACTGTTGTGAATCATCTTTTACAACAATATAGCAGGTTTTCCCCGTTTTTTTGTCCTTCGCATGAAATTCTCAGGACAGCAGCCTGTGTTCTGCAAAGTCCCAAGTGCCAGCCGAGGGGCCGAAAAAGGAGCACCAGGCAGGGACCTGTAAAGCAGCAGGAGTGGGTGACTTCTGATAAGAGGAAGGGACAGATGCATGCTGAGGGACTTCAAGATGCGCTGAGAGTCTTGCAAGCCAGGTAGGTCCTGCGTCACTGTAAGGAGAATTATGGATGGTGAAAAGCAAGGAAGCCCCAAAAGATGCACCCTGCAACAACACGGGGATCAGGTGAGGAAATTATGACTTTTAATCTATTTATTCTGTTATGTCTCACTTTGTGGGCTTTTGGGGGACAGGGGAGTGGAGAAAATGATCCTAGCATTTAAGTTTAAAAGCCTTAGAAGTATTTTTGGGGTGCGTAGGATAAGAGCCTGGGCAGGTCCATCTAAGTGGCATGCTTCTCTGCTTAACGCATCAATATCTGACATCACTTTTGTAGTTTCTTTCATCACTAGAATTTTTAAACTTCTGGCATTGTGTGTGGCTGATATTACCAAAGTCATGTTAGTGTAAGGTGTAATAATCGGTATGGGCCTCACTTTGCAGAGGGAAGTCATCTAGAGAGTAGATGCTAAAAAAACCAAACCCCAGCTCAGCTTCCCCGCCACCCCCCAAACCCCGAAGGACAGATTCATTTAATGTCAGAAGCAGCGATGCCTACTGTTAGGTGGGGAATAGGATACAGCTATGGTCTTCTCTTTGTGAAATGCTTGTCTATATAGAGAGTTTCCACAAAGTCCGTTTATCCTAAGCCTCCCATAGGTCTGATTTTGAGAGCCTGAGGTTATTTGTTTCCTTCAGACTGATTTCCAGGAAGCGCAGACTTCTCTCTGCCAGGAGAGAAGACCACCTAACCTGGACATCTCCTGTGGAGGTAAAAGGGACTGCTGCGGAGACGCATACAAAGAGTCTTTGTGATAAACTGTGCCTAGAACATGAATATAGCTGTGTGGCTTCATTGAGGAGACAAAGGTTAAAGGTAAAGCGATTTTCTGTGATGGTTGTGTGGAGTTTTGAATGTCCTCTCTTCATACAGTGCTGCCTCATGGTGATGTCTACAGAGGTCTTAGTGATGTGCCTCGGGAGTACAACACACAACTCTAGTGCACTTTCCTGCAGAGCACCTTTCCAGTCATACCTGGCAGTGTATCAAGCCACTTTGTCTCCTCAGGTATGTGGGGTCCCCTTTCTCATGGAGGGACAAGGTGGGGCTGCACACTTGCAGATGCGTGGTGCGCCTGGGCAGCAAATTGGATCTTGGCAACAGCGCTGAGTTGCTTCTCCAAACGTAGCATGAACGTTTCCCCTGTGTGGTCTTTCAGGGGTGTCTAGAGAAAGACTTGAAAAGTCCTAATAGTTTCATTGGACTGTGCTTAACCCACTGACTGATGAAGGCTAGGACTGATTGGCCTCCACGCTGGTTTTTCCTTCAGCACCTTGGAGTCAGGCCATCCCTTTGGCAGGGCAAGGGTCTGAAGAATTAGGAATTCTTGTTTCACCACTTCATTACTTACCTGGACAGCCATCTCTTGCAATGTATGGTTTGCTATTGCTGGCATCGTATTAGAATAAAAAAATGTTAAAAAAAAAAAAAAGAAAATGCCCACATAAAAAGAAAACCTAAACCCAAACCAGAATTCAAGGTTACTCCTTAAATTTGTGACTTTCTGTTGCTTGCATGAGAGAAATGAGGGACTTGGGTTTGTTCCCTCCCCCTTAGCCGTTCTTCCATTTTCTAATTTCTTCTGGTTACATTCATTTTCTTTCCCAGTTGCAGTTCTCTCATCTTAAGTCTGCACTAAGTCATGAGCCAGGGATGTGTGTTGTTCATCAGACCATGAGGACCTTGCTAGCTGTACGTCTTGATGCAGATTTGTAAGGATGATTGCAGAGTTTGCAGATCCTTTTCCCCCTCTCTCACAGCCGTTTGTGAGGTTTTGAGCCCTTTTCTTCTGCAAGCCTTGCTGCCATGGTTTTCTTTTCAGTGGTTTGGATGCTGAGGCTAGCATTAGCGCCAGTGCCATATTGCTTGTTTTCAGCAGCACTGCTGGACTGTTTAGCTTTTTTCCTGACTCGGATCTAATCTCTCAGTTTGGTTATCTATACTGTTTGAAGTCTGCCTCCAGCCATACTGGAGGAGCTTTGGAGCCCTGTGGGTGCTGGACTGCTACTCGTATATCAGCTTCACTGATGACTTCCTATGTGATCATGGAGAAGTCATTTTGGATGCAGTTTTCAAAAGCCATGTTGAAAGTAAGTGAGACTCTGCTCCTAAGCTGCTTTCGGAGTGCTGTTCTGTGTCTTTGTTGTCTGTTTGTCTTCCCATCTCTCCTCCTAATGGCTTGTTCAGGCTGCCAGCTCTTTGGAGCACTGCTGCTTCTTGATGCGGTTTCTGTGTACGTGCCTTTGGCCTAACGCCGTGGGGTCCTTGTCTCAGGCAATAGTGATGGCATCTCGGGGCGGACCAAACTGGAGCTCACTGTGGATGAATCTCAAATCTAGTCTGGAATGACCTGTACAGGGGATGTTGATATTAAATATTCTTTTCTGTTAATCAGTTACATATGGTGGCCTGAGTAAATAGGTGTGTGCAGGGCTGGGTGCAGACCTGTTTAACATGCAGAAGAAGTTTGCGTCTGCAAGCCTGGGTCACAAACAGTGAGTGTGGAGGAACCAGGATCCTTTAGTGAGCCCACAAGTCATGGATGTGTCCAACCCACGTGGGCAGAGCAGCGGCTGCTCGCCAGGGCTTGCAGGTTGCTGTACATCCAGTTGCATCTACTGCCCTGATCCATCCAGACAGCAATCCAAGAGCCAAAGCGATGTGCTGCTGCAGCTGCTGCCAGTGGAGGAAGGAGAGAGTAAAGACCCATTAGCTGCCCTTAATAAATCTGTACCCAGCTGTGAGATAAAGAAAGGCACAGGTGGGATTGTGGGCTAGTGCAGATATTTATATTTTTAAATCTCATTTTAGTTGAGGAAATAGAAAACACTGCTATGTAAAATATAACCAAAAAAAATTTTTTTAAAGATAAATACTGCCAGAGAGTTTATTCCCCCAGCATTTCCACATACATGTTAAGATATTGAAATCAGTGTTATAAAAAGAGGGATTTAAAGCAGAAAACCTGATACATGAGTTTACCTAAATGATGAGTACGCATCAGTTCTGTCAGGTTGATCTGAGGTGCACAGGAGATACTACTGGGCAGTGGGAGTTGTTGCTCTTGCGCTTTTTCTTTGCTAGTGGGAATTTGGAGTCTTAACTTTATGTCTCTGTTTTGTAAATACAGTATAGCATTGCTCACTGGAAAATGTTACAATCTATGCAAAACTGTAAGTATTCTGTACCACGCGCCTCAAATTTTCATCACTTGACGACTGCACCACCTGCGTGTAATTAGCCACTTGACATGAGATGATAACTAGAAAGTTACATTAAAATGGAAAATCTAGGCAACCTGATTTTCTATTTTCATTTTAAACAGACAAGAATAGGCACCACAAATGCATACCAGTCCCTTCTGTGGACATATTCTCCCAAACATTTCTTAGAAGCTTCACTCTTTTAACCGAGGACATAACTGGCTGAATGCATATCAAAACACGTTATTCATGCTAATATTTTCAAATTAGAAGCTATCTGTGGTATATTTTACAGAAACTGTTTTAGTGCTAGCCAAAACCTGAAAGCTGCAGTTACTGAACCTCTGGCGAGAGAGAAATCTAACGCTGGTTTAAAGGAGCGATGTGTTGTGAGTGCTTGACTTGCCTTCAGGAGCAGTTCTGACAGACAGAAGGTTTTAGGCTTATTAACGTTGTAAGTCAGGCAGATGGTTTAGTACCTGTGTTGTCTATGCCAAATGAACATAAAAGTGTCCCAGAAAGGCTGGGCTGAGGAGGAACATCTGCTCGGAGCAGGAAACAAAGGGGACATCTCTGTGTTGTGGCTCCTGGGTACCACCCGCGTTTCCAGAGATGCCCAGGGCAGCGTGGCACCCGAACACTACTGCCTTGCCTGCTTAAATGGCAGCTAAGTAAAGTGGTTGCCAAGCCTGAAGTGCACACAAACCCTGGTTTTATGATCCTCCTACCGTGTCCTTTCCCCAGGACTAGGTTCGCCGCCGCCAGACTGCGCAGAGCACAGCACAACCACATGAAACCCGTCTGGCCGACCGCGAGGTTTCTGGTTACAGAGCCAGCTTCACAGCGAATGTGGCCCCCGCTGCAGAGTTAATTGGAAATATTTGTCCGGTGAACTTGCCTGACAGATTTTACGTGCTGTTTGATTTCCTCATTCTTGGTGTTTAATCTGTCATATCAGAACGTGTGGCTGAGTACAGTTGGTCGGTAGAGTCTGGAGGAGTAGGCAGGATGGCGGGTGAAGCCAGCAGACAGTGCAGCCCCCAGCAGGGCGAGTCCCATGGATCCCCCCTGCCAAGGAAAGCCTGACAGGGATGAGGGGGGACAGATTTCAGCCGTAGATTTTGGAGGAGGAGGAAGGTTGATGGATGGCTGCCTACTGACAGCAGGTGCTGGTTGGATCATTGGCATGCAGTACAATGCCCTCCTTTGGGTAAAGTGGTAGAAGTAGGATATCTCTGTGCAGGATCATTGGCTGATTACTCCAGTGTAATTGCCAAGCAATCCTAATTGCGTTTGTTCTGTAATCCAAAGTGTTCTTAACCAAGTCATCTGAACTCTTTAAAGTATTTTTTTGTTGTTGCTCCTCTAAAAATAGGTAAATCTCTTCTTCCTTGCTCTTTTTAAAATAGTTGAGCAATACCTTGACTTTGTTTTAAAGCCTTTTTGCCAAGTTTTTGTCATAAGCACCGGTGACAAGAATATGAAAGGATTTAGAAAATTATTATGGGATTAAGACAGATTCTTGCTCATACACAGAAGACATGTTGATTCCTTGTCCTCCAAAGGGAGCAGTATAGGTTCAGTAATTAAATCTGGTGTAGCCAAATACAAAAGGAGCTCATGTGCAGTAATGGATGTGGTAAGGGTAGGTAGGAAAGTAATCCATGGAACAAGCTTTGATTTTAAAAAACTACACCCCCACAAACCCGTCTTTAAAGGAATAGACAAAAATCTCTTTCAATTTTTAGTGAACTGAAGAAATAGTATTCTTCACCTACATTTGCAAAGAAATGGTTATTTGTCTATGGTAGATAGCAAAAGTGGGTACACTTCTGACTTAGTGATTTTAAAATATGTTGTTTCTGTCTCTCTCATCAGCAAAGAGACGCTTTGCTGCATGGGCGTATGTTTTTCTAATTCCATAGTAATTTCCCATATAGAGTAAAATTAGATGGGATAGAAAAATAATTTATTTGATACTTCTTTGATAATTTTCAGCAAATAGAAATACCCCCCTCCATATCCTCTTCTTTGTAACTACAGATATGTCCACAGTTTTCATAACAATGCCATGTATATGAGAAGGAAACTTTTTCATGGAAAATTACATGCAGCTCACTGGATTCCTGTTTGTTATAAAATCTGACCAAAAAATAATTAC
Organism: Rhinoptilus africanus; assembly: GCA_013400135.1. NCBI lineage: Eukaryota > Metazoa > Chordata > Aves > Charadriiformes > Glareolidae > Rhinoptilus > Rhinoptilus africanus. The sequence goes on along the minus strand of VXBO01001776.1, from coordinate 306,835 downwards.
TTTAGAACTCTGCTGAGTGGACTTTCAGCTATTTGAAACTCCCAGCTAACTGACGGTCAGTCTTAAACCATGAACTCTAAGCTTAGTGCTTGCAAACCATAAAGTTAATGTCAATGTGAATTTTGCTTCAGTGAGGACTTCAGGATGTGGCTGTGTGCATTACTGTGCTGCTTATTCCAGTTCCTGTTTTCTTCTCCCTTTGAAAGCCCCGTTTGAAGTTGCTTCTTAATCTCCTATGACTTGAAAGTGCATATCGGCCCTCTTAAGTATGAGTCACACCAGCCCTCAGTCATCAGTATTGTCCAGAAATGTAATGTTTCCCTTCTCATCTCTTCTTACCCCCTTAACCGAGGGCAGCTGTGATTCATACTGTAAAAGGGCTTGATTTGCATTTGATATGAGTCAACAACTAATTCAAGATCAAGAAACAGCATCAAACAGCCCTTACAAAAAGGAAGGAAGTTAGTTTTCTCGTTTACTGTGGCTGAATCAAAAGTAGAGGCATAGACATTACACTTGAAAAATCAAAAGTTTACACTGTCTTGAAGACCCCTTCGCACAGATACCACAAATGTTTGAAAAAATTAATATATGTTAAAATATACTGTGTTCCAAGCAAATCAAAATGTTGTTTCTTTCTTAAACATCCCTGCCAAGGAAACATTTCCGCTTTTATTTCTTTACAGAAATCTTTGTGCTAGAGTCTTTACAGGTGAGCAAAACAAGATGAAAAAATCTCCCATAAGAAATCCTTTTAGGAATGCACTTAAAGTGTACAAATCTCATCTTTATTTTAGACATAAGTAATTATGTGCTTACCTGCTATTGATGTCTGTAGGCTTTAATCGCCTTTAAAGTTAAGTACACTTAAAAATTATTTTTCCTGCACTGAGGTCTAAATGCACAAAATGTGGCAGAGATCTAGGGAGGGGCCAAGACAGGCCAAAATGGCTATAATAAATCCATAGGGCCCTGCTTGCAAATCTAGAAAATCAGTCAAGGATCTTGAACCACTACCATTGATCAGGTCTGGACGAATAATGCAGCTGAGCAGGAGCAGACATTGCGGGATGACTGCACCCCATAGTCTCGAGGCAATTTTCATCGGAGCAAATTAATATATGCACTATGAATCTTGTGCGTCTTTTACCCTCTCCTTGTCAAAACTCGCTTTGCCCGGAGTAAGACCTGTTTCTTTAAACTGTCTTGAAATAAGATGCTAGATGAGATGGAAAGGGAAATTTTTAATAACATAGTAAAGGAATTAGTATGTCTCTTTTCCCTCTGCTTGTCACTTAATATTCAGCTTCTGTTGCTTCATCTGGGTTGTCTACCTGAACTGTAAGTTCTGTGAGGCTTGTCTCCTGTCTTTAGGTGGTGGCCAAGAAATCACTTGGCATTTTCAAAGTAAGCTAATGACTGATCAAAGGAAGACTTTAGGAGAAAGAGTAATGGATCCCTGATCAAAGTCAGGCTAATTACATTAATCACTGTAAACTAATTAGACAAAATAAGGTGTTGGACCTCACCGAGGACCCATTACTCTTTCATTTCTCCTTGAAGGAGGGGAAAACATTTAAGTGGTGATGCAGCAATTCTGCATAGCGCTCTGTGAGGCTGTGAACTGGTGCTCTTTTGCTTGCAGCTTTCCACAGTGTTTTGTTCAGTCCCTTAAACTGGTGTTGGTTGATCCTCTCTGTCTTTTCCAGTCTTCTCTGGTTTGGACCTTGGAGCCTCAGGCTGTTTGTCTTTCCTCTTTCTTTGCGCAGGTTTAAGGTGGGCATTATTTGTGTGGACTTTCTTAGTAAGCTTCTCAGAGAAATGACTAAACACGTTTTACAGGAAATAAGTGATTTTTATAACTGCATTTGCTCTCAAATACCTTGTGTGTGCTATTTTGTTACTACAAAGACATTAAGTCATGTGATATACTGTCACAATATTTCTGCTGCTTCAGTTTGTTTCAATATATTTATAGATATTTACAAAATGCATTAATAGCATCATTAGTTTTCCAAGGCAGGTAACTTCTATGCAAACTGAAATTTTATACGTGAGAGACCACGTGTTTCATAGTTGCATACACTAATGGTGGTGTTTCTGGAAATTAGGGGTAATAATCCACAATCGAAACATAAATACTGATTCATCTGTGTACGTGAAACTATATACCAAACATGGCCTATATGTCTAACCTTGTTCAAAATTACAATCAGACCTTCTTCCCCGCCCCAGCCCCTGCCCCTGGTTTCTGAATATTCCTATTTTTGACATTTGTTGTTGTGCGTTTGGGGTTTTTTTCCCCCCTATGTCTGCATTAATTCTCAGGGAAACACCATGTGTTTCTAACCAGTCTTCTCCGCTCCTGGTATCCACACACCTTTCATGTACTCACTTTCCTATTTCCTACGTTAAAATTTTATACACTACTGGTCTAGAACTTTTGAGTTAAGTACCATCTGCAACATAAATTTCTCCTTCAAAGCTGTTAAAAGGAGTAGGTTTACATTTGGAAGGCCAGCCAGCCTTAATCGCTGGTATTACCTTTTGCAAAGTCTAATTTTTGCATTACGGTCTCTTGCAGTGACAGACCGCATCCTGTCTGAGACTGAGAAAATTTTCTCAAACCTATTTACATGAACAACATCAGACTCCGGTGTTTGTACTACCTCTCCTTTATTGAAAGCTCAGACAGAGTGTCTGCTGACACGAGGTCTTTTCCAGGTTTATATTCTAGCTATAAATCATCCAACTGTAACTGAAAGAATAACCTTTTCAAGCAGAGTTGTGTTTGTGAAACCCTTTCCTCCGCCATTGTCATTAGCGGTTTGCAGTGTGCTTCTGCAAAAGAGGAAGTGTTTTTTTCGTGCATGTTTAAGCACCAGAGAGCTTTCATTTTCCTGTCCGTATTCACTGGCATTCAGCTTAAGCTGGTTTCCTGCAGCATTAGCTACAGTCTCTGGTGCTTGCCATCTTTGCAAGAATGTTGTTGCAAGGCCTCACATAGTGGGCTCAGTTGACAATTGTGTATAGCAATTGCCATCAGAGAATCAAAGGAAGGGTGTCTTCTTCGTAAATTGTTCTTAGGCTAATTGTTATGATTAGCATCTTTCATATACACTATCCGTTTTTTACAGACTAAAGTTTTTAGATCAGCAGTTGTAGTGGCCAGATTGGATACATTTTTTTTTCAGCCAAATTTATCATTCATGTGTACTTTTCCTTATCCATAAGTAGAGAAATATTGATAACCATCTATAACCCCCTCCCCTCCAAGGTCTAGCAGGGCCCCTAGATCAGTCCTGGTTTTCCTACATAAGTTAATTATTCATCTCTACATTTACATTACTGTCTGTCAAGTTCCAGACTTACACCGCCGGCTCCCTGTTTGCAATACTGCTCCATTCTTTGTACCCACAGCAAAATGCCATCAGTAAACTTCAGTATCGTCCCAGGCTTGGATATCCTTTTGTGAAATGGTACGGGTGCAGAGCGTAGCCTAAAAGTTACAGCAAAGCACTGTGTCCAGACCACTTTAAAATTTCACAGACATGAACTCTCTAAAGAAATTTTCCACAACCCAGCTGAAGTACTTCGGGTGAGTTGAGAGGGAAAAGGTCAAAATACATTCATTAAGAAACGTCCTTCCTGGTAGATATGTGGAGTTGTGTACACAGACATTGGCTTGCCCCTTAGGAGGTATGTGTAGGTAAAGAGTTTCCCCTTTCTCTTTTGGAACTGGTAGAGACAAGACCCCTTCTAAAACTGCATCTGTACTCTCTGCTAGACTCAGAGTCTAATTTCTTCCTGAAGTTTTAGTCTAAGTACACTTCAAAGTATGTGTTGGCGCATGTATAAGAGGGAAATAGAGTTCTGTTAACTTTATTTTGTATTCTGTTGATAGGTTTTCTATGCCATTAAAAACATCTGAGAATGTATTTTCTGCCTTTTAGTGGCTTCTGTCCTCCTACTGTATTCACTTTCTTAACAACCTAATATCTGGCATTTTCGCCCCTTGAGTAAGTACTCCCTTTCCTGAAAATGTTTTATAAGAAAACAATTATAAATGTTATTTCTTCAAGATTTTGTTATACTTTCACATGGAGCTCGTATCCACACATAACAGTTTGATTTCACTCTAGCGTCATCAAAGAAAGCTTTTATCAACTTGTTTTCATACAATTAGGTTTTCTTTTCAAAAATGTTTTTGTAACTTCAGCTAACTAGCAACCTGTACACACTCTCTGGGTGTGAGAATAACTTACGCACCAAAGTTTAACCTATAAAACCATGATATTTCAGTTACTGTATATGAAAAGAGTCCACAACGTTTTCCTCTCTTTTCCTCTTCACAGCAGGGGAATGCACACTCTCTTTCTTTTTGTCCTGGGATTTCACTGTGTCAAAGCTAAGCAAAGTTTGCTAAAGCCAAGGTACGCAACGTGCACTGCCTTCCCCACTGCCTTTGTCCAGAGGAATGGTCACCTTGTCAGAGAAAGCAACGAGGTTGGTCAGCATCCTTTGCCCTTGGTAAATCCACGTGGACTGCTTCCAGTTACCTTCTTGCCCTTCTCAGGCCTGGAAATGGCTTCTATGAGGATTTGTTCCACAACCTTCCCGGGGACCATGAGTGACCAATAGACCTGGACCACCCTCCTTGCCACTTTCTTGCAGATGGGTGTGATATCTGCCTCTCTCCAGTGATCAGGAATCTCCACTGACTGCCGTGACCTTTCAAGAGGACGGAGACCAGCCTTGCAATGCTCCTTCAGCACCTTCGGACCCATCTGGTCCGGTCCGTGGAGTTCTGTATGTCCAAGTGGGTTATGTGATCCAGAACTTCATCTTCCTCTGCTGTCGGTACTGCTTCATGCCCGGGGACTCTACTGGGAGGCTCAGGGACCTGGGAGGTCTGGAGGCAAAGCCTACCAGTGAAAACTGAGGCTAAGAGGTATCATGTAACTTAGCCTTTTAGATGTCCTTTGTCAGTAGATCCCAGTGAGCAATGGCTCCATGCTGTTCTTAGCTTTCCTTTTGCTGTCAATGTACTTACAAAAATCCCTTCTTGTCTTTCACATCCCTTGCTAGTGCCAGCTCCAGCTGAGTTTTGGCTTTTCCAGCTCCATGCCTGACAGCTCAAGCAGTTTCTGTTCCTCCTGAGTAGCTTGTCCCTGTTACCACCTTCCGTGGACTTCCTTTGGGTATCTCAATCAGATCAGTCTTCCTCTTCAGGTTTGGTTCTGTGATCCACAGAACCAAATAAAATTTTGATGACAAATTTAAGTAGGCAACAGTCAAAAAATTGTTCTAAATACCTCAAAAGTCTTTCCATCTTTTCATCTCTCCTAGGAAATTCCTATCCCTGTAGCTTAATCTTTCCTAAAAGTGTATTGTTGTGATTTCTGTAATTTAAGATAGCAACTAGTTTTCTCTTCTCCTCTATAAATCTAATGGTTCTGACCCAGTGCTATGAAAATAGTAGCTACTTTTACCCTCCCCCTGTTATTGTCCTCTTGAAGAGGAGAATGTTGCTTGAACAACTTCTAGTTGTGTGCCCGATGTATTGGAGCAGTGATGTGACTGACATGAGCCCTGCACTTACCCCTTTATCTTTTCCTCAAGCTCTAGAGGCCACCTCCTAATTTATGGCTCCAAATAATGCTCAGGAGCGACCATCACTCCAGTGACAATTTTGCATTGCAACTTATAAACTATCACATAAGCAAACTGTGAAAAGAGGGAATTAGTGAGAAACTGAGGCAGAGAGCACTCTCCACAAAGCCAACTAAATCTAAGACCAGGATAAAATCAAAACACTCTGTGCCTTTTGGAGGGCTAGTTCTCTTGCAGCGTGTGTCTTCCTGTGCTCCAACCCACAAAAACATTGCTGTCGTTCTCACAGGAGCAATAATATGGTTGTCTTTCTAATCACGTTCCAGTTACTCTTGTCCTTGATCTGGGAAGGAAAATGCAGGAGGCCAGCACTTGTCAAACTCTTTTTGTACAACAGTTAAGATTAAATAGTTGTACCACTGAGCCAATAATCAGAGAAAATTTATGTCCAAAGCCAATCGTGAAAATATGTATTAGTTTTTTGAAAATGTTTCCAAACTTACTTGCCTTCCACAATATTTGAAAGAAACTGTGTTCCTCAGTTTTCTCTGTGAACTGTCTTCCTCTCTGAATTATTTCTTACAGACTTTCACTGAAGATACTGATATTTAAGATGACATTCTGCTCTTTGTCAGAGAATGCTGCTTTGACAGGATTATTTGCATTGCATAGATTATATTCTGAATGTTTTCTGGGCACACATTTTGAAAATTATTTTATTTCAGGCTTTTGAGAATTCATCTTTTCCCAATATGCTTTCGACTGCTCAAATATTAGTTGAAGGACAAGAATGAATCACAAACACAATTGAGTGAAACTTAATTTTATATTTCTAATGAGTTATTTACTGATCATCTCACCCACTTTTGCAGTGTAGAAACCAGGGGGCACTTACATATAAAAGCTGAGTGCCTGCAAACTCATCTTTTATTTCTATAGGATAATCACAGAATCACATTAATGCAACTCTCGTTCTTACAGTTCCAGAGGAATGACACAGAACAATTTTTGTATATTTGTAATACACAGCATAGGTTGTAAAGCTGCCCTGGTTTTGGTTAAAATCAATACAAATGAGAACAGGTTGAAGAAGGAGATCAGCAAAACCTGAAAGTTTTCTCCATCAGAGCATGATTCGGCTTTTGCAATATATCTCTGCTCTGATGGCTGCAGAGTAATGCTTATGTATTGCCCATGATGTGTTTGGGTTTGGCATTTTCACTTTAAAGAAGTTTACAATGGGAAGTTTTGATTTATTGAAGTACTCAGAAGTTAAATGGGTAGCTTGAAAAATGCCAGGTGAAATGGCACCTCTCAGTGTTCACAGCTGATTTTCTTATGTTTTGGAGCAATGTAATTCTAAGCCAGTGTGTCACAGTACATGAAGTTCCTGTGAAAGGCGGTCTGGATACATCCTGTAGGATTGTTATGGAGCATGCAACCGCGAAATATGGATCAGAAACTTAAAAATGGACCCAGAAATCTGCAACTAGTTAGGGCTGTGCAAGATGTCCACAATGAAAACAGAAACTGTATGAGATTTGTTTAGTTTGAGGATTTGTTTAGAAATTCAGAATGAAAACTGCCTGTGTCCAAAGGTTTGTTCAAGTTCACTAACTTGCCCACTGACTCTAAATTAATTTTCAAATAAACCCGGGTTGATTTATAAACTGGTATCAAAATCGCGCTAAACTTGTGGTTTCATACGGTTTAAACCAGCTGTGCTACTTAAACTGGGTAGCACTTGGTGGTTGTGGCTGGGTTTTGCCTGGCTTTTTGGAGTTCATTAGAGCCCCAGGCTGAAGGTGGAAAGCCTGGAGGTGCCAAGCCTGCCCCGTTCCCCACCGGGAGCCTTTGGCAGGGCTGCAGGAGTGGTGCGGGGCAGCCAGGTCGCCTTCTGCGAGGGCAGGGCTGTAAGTGAAGGAATCCGTCTTTTTCCAGGGAGTAGAGGCGCTTCTGTGCTCGATCGCAGAAGAAAAGCGCGTGCGTGTGTGTGCGTATCTGGAAAGAGCTGCAAAGCTGATTTGGGGAGTAAGCGTTCAGGCAGAAGAGTTACTGCTGCAAGTTCAAGACTTATTTTTCCATTTGTGAGTTGAGAGTGTTTCTACTTGCGTTATTATGTCTACTAGTATTAACCTCTTTCTTCAACGCATGCCAGATTTTATCAGCGATATATATGTTTTGAGAGACGAGTAGCTATTTTTGGAATGGGGCTTGTGTTTCCGTGACCGCTTCTTCTGCATCTGTCTTTGGTGATTCGGCAGCAAATTCATCCACTTGTCTTCTCTGAAGTATAACCCTCCGTGCTCCTCCTATTATGTGCATAACTTCACATATTAAATCTATTCCTTGTGCTATATTTATTTAAAAACTTTATTCCGTCACATGTCTCTGTGTGCATTTAAAAGGAGCCACAAATATTTACGAGGCAATTTTAACGCTTAGCAATTACTTTTGTGGGGCTTGGTATTAGGGTAGGTACTTTAATAGCTGTAATTGTATCAACCTTGGCTGATATTTCCTAATTTTTCATATCTAGAAGTGTTATCAGCAGCCATCACAGAGCGTTACCAGCATCATTTTAAGCTCTCTTCACCTTCTTCAGTCTGGGTTTTATTTGAAAAGCAGACATGCAGTCCCCAGTGAGAATTAAAGTAGAAGCATTAGCTTGCAAAATATATGCCAATGACCTAATGATTCTGACATTTCCACAATACAAGCTTTACAAGAAGGCATGCAGACAGCAAAGTCTGTTTTTCTATCTCATATTTTTTTAATGGGTAAATGTTTGGAGGAAACAAAATGGATTTATTCTGCTCAGTCCAGGGTATAATATCAGGACTTATCCGGTTCCGGGCCCCAGGGCTTCAGACAACTAACAAAACACATCTTACTTCTGCTCTGCTAGTTCTCTGTTATGCTTTTCACACGCAGGAAGAAAGAGTAAAAGCATAACCCAATTGAATAAAGCAGCACGGCCTGCTATTCTTTGCTTATGAAGCATCACATGATAGACACCAAATTAAGAAGAACCCCCCACCTGTGGTTAAGTATGTATGCAACTGTCAAGCCGTTTTATGTAATATAGAGGGAATTTTACCATCCTCTTCGCTGCCAGAGTGCAGGAATATGTTAAAACTGTTAATGCCTTACCATTATTTTTGAATAATCCAGTGATTTTATGCCATTTAAATAAAATCAAAGACGCTCTTCCCCGGTTTATTTTGAAATGCTCCTGCTTTTCAAATCTTTTGCTCTGATATATGGAAAGAAAACTAATCTGAGGTTCTCCTTGTAGAATTTAAGTTGCAATTTGTTTTTTGGCTATTCAGTCGCTGTTTATGTAAGGATGTATTGGGATAGGGCTGTCTGCCATGATATGGTAAAAAAAAATAACATCTTTTCTAATAAAAATAAGATGCTATTTAAACAAGAAGTTAAAGGAAATCTATCCTTTCCTTTGACCTTTCAGACTGTGGTAAGCATAGAACTTGTAGTGCCAATTTTATGACACAGTTGTGTCAAATAGATTGTATATGATATATTTTAGTTACGATTTCAAAGGAGGTTTTGATTGTGAGAGTTAGAAAGAAAAACTCACTCATTCAAATATATTCCCATTACTTTTCATACAGTAACTTCATGGACCATCCACCTAACACCTACGACAATCCGTATGCAAGAACATTCCCTTAACCATGGGGTTTTCTGGTTCATTTGTTTCAAGTACTCAATTTTTCCTGTCATTGCTCTGAGAAGTTGCAAGCAAATCTGGCAGCCATGTCAAAGTCTTAGAGGTGTCTGGCATTTGTTCGGATGCTGGGCTGGCAATTTTGACTTTTGTGTTTTCCCTTACTCTCCCTCTTTTGCAGGATTAACTACGTAGGTGATGAGCTAGTGCGGTGATTTTTCATACCTGTATATATATCAGGGTCTTTGCAGCAAAAGGGCTTACATTTCAGGAGTGGCCTGTGTACATAAAAACCCTGTAAATTTGAATTGTTTTCTTGTGATACAGAGTTCAGGAAATAAGCAATGAAGGAATCACTTCAAATTCATTGTAAGGATCCCTACCACGCTTGCTGTCGCTGACTTCTGTGACGGAAATATTTCAAATACCTGGCTATAGCCCAAGCCTCGAAAGTGGCTTGTCACTGTGTGTGAAAACCTAGTCCTTGCAAAATGTAAGGATCATTAATTGCTTTAGCCTGGAATTAACATGACTCCTTTTCTGCTAAAATTTCTTCCCTGCAGTTGCTGTGTCTGTCTGTGCATGTAGAGGAAAAGCATTGCTTGTGCCATCGTTGCCGTATGGCATCTTTCTTTTCTTTTTAACGTGGGCTTCTATTTGCCGCAGAGGTGAAATCTGCGGAAGCCTTCTGCCTTTGAAGAACTACTTAAGATGAAATGGTTCTGAAGTGCATTTAAGGGCGTTTACTTTAGGCACTTTATTTTTTTCTCTATTTTTATTCCTATTGGAATTGGCTAATGTTATTCATTAAACTAACAATTTCTCCCCTGCCTGTTCTTAAGTGTGACTTGTGACCTTGCAATTTGTGTATTTTGTCATCACAATGTGTTACCATGGAACTGATTTTGATGTCATGAATAAGGGCATTGTGAGTTTCCACGTTCCCAAGCATATTTGAGACACAGGTTTGGAAACAAAAATGACTTCACCAGTTAAATATTGTTAGATCCTATAGTATATCAAAGGTAAGAACACTTGTGCCCTATATTCCTTTACATAGAAGAATCTAAGGTTAGGAATTTCAAAGCAGGTATATACAAGAATGACACTACAAATAACATTTCACAAGATTAAATATTTTGTGAGAGCATTGAACTCTAACCCCTTTATGTTACTGTAGACAAAATTCTTTCATATTGTTCGTGGAGACTTCTCAGACTGTCTACTACGGAGCCTATATAAAGAGGAAGAAACGCTGTGTGCATAACAGCACTTGGATGCTGCTGGGACTTAACTCCTTCAAGACAATAGCGGCCAAAGGGAATTTTCCGCCGAGATCCCTCACAGGCAGACAGAGGGCAATGTAACATTGCTGGTTTTGAAGCCGAGAGTAATATTTTGGGCATTTTTCTGAAGAGAGCCTTACACAATGCACAAAGGAAAAATATACTTTCCTTGTGCAGCAGAGCGCGTGTATGCTGTGCTTTAAATTAAAAAGAAAGCAAGTTTCCTCGGTGATCCACCTACCAACATGAGGTTAAGAGAGTTCAATTGAATCTCTTGTCAGGCTCTTCCCCAGGGTGTTTAATTCATCACAGTTAAAGGGTTGATAAGATTCTGTAATAACGAAAAAGTTTTGAAAGCCTCAAGTGAGGCTTAAAGTCCTGGGTTGCACAAAAAGCACTAGTATAACAGTGACCTCAGATACATTTCTATTTACTTGTGCTGCTGTTTTTTTTTTCCAGTTGAGACTTACCCATCCTTTGCATTTTACACACCAGCTCAGTAGCGTTTTGCTCCTGGCACCAGACAAATATGTCCTCATTAAGTAAAATTTATGCTAATACCATTCTGATTAGCCAGCAGTCATTGATATTCACTCTCATTAGCTAAATTGGTTCGCTGGAAGACATCCCACTGAGGATTTTTTTTCCTGTTTTAAGTGGAATATAAAATGTATGGATTCGCAGAGATGACAGATGATGATAATTATACCCTGTGTTTACTCAAGCAGGTTTTTTTTATCCTAAAGGCTCCCAAAGTATTTTGCAGCATTTCCATCTGCAAGGAGAGAGAAGGCTCTTTTTTTCCTCCTCTTCTGAGAAAGAGCCTCTGTCAGAAATACAGAAGCCATTCTGGTTTCACCGTTATGAGGACAGATTGCACAAAGGAATCTTCCATTCCGAATTCAGGACCACTTTTTTAATGAGACAGAATGCAGGTCAGTTCATAGGAAATCCAGCTGGGGAATAAACTCAATTCATGCAGTAATGGGGCTTTCTACGTACAATCTTTTTAGAGTAACCTTGCGACTCTGACTTAACTTCTCTGGGAGTTTTGCCTGCAGCAATTTTGCAAAAATAGCCTCAGTGTGAACCTTTCATCAAAATTGCAAGGATTCTGTCAGCCCACTTTTACACATCTCGGTTGAGAGGACTGATAATTTCAGCTGGAAATGTTATCGTGTTTTCTTGTGTTAAAACATATACGACTAATTCAAGCCATGATTTAATTCAGTATAGTGTGGTGCTGTGGTGAATTATCATCCATTTTCTGTTAACTCTCTTAAAGGGCTCTCGTTATGCAGGGATGACCAAGTAGGAAGCTGTTATTCCCAAGGTGTGATCATCTTGTCATCAACACGATTAGGGTTGAGAATATGTTTCTTTGTGTCATAGCCTCCTTTTCAAGTGCCAGGTGGAGAGCATTGATCTTAACACCTTATATTTTTACTCATATTTAAAAAAAATAAATCTCAGTAGATGCCTATCTGTATATGTAGAGATATATATCCTTTAGAAACTCTGCCCCTATACTCTTCTGATAAAACTCTGGTTACACTTAAAATATCGGTACTCCGTATGTTCTATTTTCTTTAAGGAGGGAAAACATTTCTCTGGTCATTCAATCCTTGACCTCACTAGAAGGTATATAAACAAGGATGTCTCTTCATGCCAATTTTTTACCTTTTGAATCTGTAATCAATATCACTTAATTTAGGCTGCCAACCAGCAAGCAGATGGCAGTAGCCATTGACCATCGCAACAGCAAGATGGGAAACGCTGTCCTACCGCGACCTTCAATTGGGCTCGAAATTCCTCGGTTTGTCTTTGAACCCCCATTGCTGAATACTTCACATCACTCCTGTGCAGTAATTGCAGTGTTTTCATGTATGCTCTTCTGTTTCAAATCGTCTCGCTCTTATATTGATCTAATCTTTTCTTTGGTAATCAAAACTAATTTCACATCCAAAAGATGCTTTGGAGGGGAGATCTGTGACCACAACCACTCAGATGCAGATAAATTGCCATTCTCCCTCACTGCACAGAGAAATTGCATCCTAATGGTATGGCAATTACTTTGTTTCCATGGTGATGTGTGTGTGTGAGAGCACGCTGTAAATAATGTTTGATGTTTATAAACAATTCAGTTTATACTGAATTATACATGCTATTTGTATGCTAATATCTGGTATGCACTTCCAGTTATTTCACAGCAGTAGAAAAATGAATAGACAGCTGGAAGTTTTGGAAGCACTGCAGTGAACCATGGGATTTTATTATTTTTTTCCCACATTTACGTCCTGAGGAAAAGCTACAGGAGCTTAGTCTATTTCTTTATCATATGGCATCCACCAAATAACTAAAAAAAATACTAGAAAGAAAACCTCACAGAATTAACAGATTTTTTTGCTACTCATCATCATTACTTTACCAGGGTTTTGTCCCAGAAGATAAAAGATGTTTTGCTTCCAATTCAGCGCACTGTTTCTGTGCATGCTAGTTTTGAAGCCTGTAAACTGATAAAATATCTCAGTTCAATTTTTTTTCCCCCTGTTATTGTGTAATAGCAAAATATTGTCTCTATTTTCTTTTTGGCACTGAATTTTCATAAATACTGCAAAACCAACAAAGAGCTGTCAGCATTTGCTCAAATTGGGTAATAAAATTCGCTTCCATAACAGCTTGTTTGCTCATCGCAAATCATTGCCAGGGGGAAAAAAAAGAATTAAGTGGCTATTATTACTATTATTCAGCATGGTTGCAAGAATAGTTGCGGTGAAGGCAGATTTTAAGAATAGGCAGGTGAATACCCAGCACCAAGTAGAAATGCACGGGTGAGGGAGCAGCTCTGAAACGAGGGAGCGCCGTCAACAGCAACACGAAGGAAATTCCTCCTTTTCCCTCCCGGGTGGCTGGGGAAGCACAGTTCACTTCTGCAGCTCCTTGGCCACTGGCCAGCGCGATTAAAACACTGCACCCTACCTCGGCGCGCTTTAATTGCTGCCTACACACTTTGCGAGCGGTGTTTGTACTTGTTTAGCTTGGGACCTTTGATAGGCTTAGCAGCCAGGCTGGAAGAGGGAAGCAAACACAAGCAAACAAATTTATGTTAACAGAGGGTAAGTGTTCGTACTGCATAACACCTGTGGGCAGACACGTAGACAGCAGTGGGTATGCCATTTAAACAGCAAAAGAGTGCCATTTACCCATTGTTTAGGAGTAAATGAAATACATTGCATTAAATTTGTTCCTTGGCAGTCATCCCAGTCAAACTGCCATGCTGGTTAGCCCTGGACGCCCCTGTATTTACATTAAAATAGTTTGGAAAATTTTGCCTTTATTCATGCCCTGAGTATGCAAACACGATCTCCTCAGGGCGAGCTGCGAGTGAGGCGGCGAGGTGTGCTGAGAGCTGGGCTTACGCCTCTCCGGCTCCTGAGTCCGCGCCGGGGCTGTTTGCTGGCGGCGGGGCAGCATCCCCAGGGCAGCGATCCCAGTCCGCTCCCCTGGGCCGCTGGGGTCCCCCCTGCCTTTGATTTCCTGACACATGCCACCGCCAAAACAATGTGAGTGGTATATTTGCTTTATTAGCTGGGGGAAGGTTGGATGGCCGTTTGCCTCATCCACGCTTGGAGTGATTCTGCAGCCTGTGCTTAAGGTGTGTAGCCACACGCTCTCATGGCAGCATGTTGGTTTTGCACTGATTTGTTGCTGGTCTTGAAAAGAAAGACACTTGCCGCCTGCAAAAGAACCCAAGAAAACAAATATGACCCAAGAGTTTCCAATTAATAGCAGCTAAATATTGTGGGATTCAGTAGTGAGCTGTTAGCATTGGCCTGCAGTGTCACTGGAGAAGAGCTCTGTGCTTGGACATCAACTGCATCTCACTCCTTTCTTAAGTAATTTCTCCATTGCTGGCTACCAAGTGTTCTGATAGGCAGAACTCCTGATAAGCAGGTATCTCCTGATATCTCCAGGATAAGCAGAAATGACCAAACTGGTGCTGGAGCACTGATTTTCCAGCAGTTCACTTGTAGCTCCCAAAATCAAGCCTTGGAGACTTGCCTTCTGCCGCCTTCTTCCTCAGAGGATGCAGAAGTAGTCACCACTCGACAGTGAGGAGAAGTCAAGGCTGTAGTCATGGCTGAAAATAACTCTATCCAGGAGTTGCCGAGGGTACAGTTGTTGGTATGAGTATTTTTGCGGTTCATAAATGACTGGGGGGATGTTGAAAAACCCATGCTAGCCTGTGCATCGCTACACCTAGCGTGTGCTCCCCAGGTTTGATTTGATCTGCCTGAAGTGTCCTCTGCTACACCTGACCACAGAATTGAGTTCTACCGGGGTTTTCCAAATGAAGGAAGAGGGGAAGCTACCTAGTTGTTGGGCAGTATTTCACAAATGAGATCTCAAGTCTGTCCAGTAAGCTCTTATTTAATCATTTGTGTTTATTTTAAAACTTTGAGAGAATATGACAACCTGGCTTTGTTTTAATATTAGGCTTCTACTATTTAAATGTTGTTTTCTGTGTTGGTTTTTTTTTTTCTTTATATTCCCACTACCTTTCAAAAAATACTCTTAACACCTTTTGGCTTTACATATTTATAAGATTAAGATGATGGTATATTCCAGTTTTGTTTGATTTGGATGTCTGAACTTGGAAGAATGACCTCTGATGTAGTATCTATCTGAAAAGGCTTAGAGAGAAGAAAAAGAAGAAGCTGTCTTCTTTTGGAACTGAAATTTGAAACTCCACCACAATCACGTGGACTTTTTTTTTACCAAAGTCAAGTAGGAGGGGAAGAAAGATTATGGGCTCTATTTGAAGAGAAATGTTCAAAAAGATAACATATTCCTGAAGCAAGGAATAAGATTATTTTCCTATCATACATGCATGCAGAAAGAGAATCCTGAAAATTATTCTCTTTCCAAGGGATTACAAAAATTTATAGTTCTGGGATTTCTTGGATCATAGATAGGTTTGGGCTTGGACTAGATAAGTTATTTCAGTTTGATTATTGTGAAATTGTTTTGTTTCTTGTTTCTTGCCCTTTTTTGAGCTTTTAGCTTAAACATATTAAAATATATAATGAAAATTAGATAAAAATTAAGACACTCAGGAAGTCTACTCTAAAAAGTTTTCTCACGTGCTGTCTCCCATGTTCATGATCAACTTGAGAGATTCATCCCAACTCTACCTTATTTTTGTCTTGATTAATGTCTATTTTTTCACCAAAGCAATTTTTTTGCAAAGTTCTTTCACCAGGTTTTTTTTTGCAATTAAGGTAAGTAGGTAAGTGTATGATCATGTAGGACAGATGTATGTGTGCAATCATGCCAGCCTCATAACTGTTGCAATTATATACAGAGCAGCATCTGCGTCAACATTACTGTTCTGCACAGATTCCCTCTTTTCAGGAGTTTCAATTTTTTAATCTTCATGTGATAGCTTTTGTAATTTTTTTTTTTCTTTCTGGTGCTTCTGTTGAGTCCGTGAGCTACATTATGATTTTGAGACTAATCCTGAAAATCCCTTGTTGAGAGGTCTTTTTTCAGTAGTTTAACTACTGAAGGATAGTAAAATATGGGAATTATGCTAAACAGAAAGCTTTTAAACAGAAGGTGTTTAAAAATTTTCACAACTGAAATTGGATATTTAGGATGAAGTGTTCAAAAGTCAGAGGGACTTAGAAAACCATCTCATTTAGGTCACAGCATCCTCTAGTCCAGCCCTGCTGGACATAGAGTCGGCGCTGAATTTGGTCATAACTGTCACCTTTGACAAGTTGCAGGTCAAAAAATTTTGAGCAGGGCCTAATTTGATTTATTGCTCCTTAAATTGATGTGGCTTTCCTCGCAGTCATCCACGGTTGAAGGGTAAGCTGAGTTCCCTCCTCTTTCGGCTGGAGACGATGGGGGTGGGCAAACACTTCACTGCTCTGAAGTGCCAGCAGAAAAGGCTTTCAGGGCTGTGGCCAACACCCTCTACAAGTACTTTTTGGATCTGTGTCAGCTTGAGTAGAGACATTTGAAAAGGCATCAGATTGTGAGGGAGCGTAGCTTGCTAAAAAGCTGAAGTGGAGAAAGAAGCTTAAGTGAACCTGTCTAGGGAAAAGAGGCAACTCTTGAATGCTAAAGGTTTTAAACAGAAAACTGAGAGTACTGTTTTTAACAGAAAACAAATGGAGATCCTTGGGAAAGCATCCATTTGGCTGTTTTTTAAAAAATTGATTTCTGTTTGTTCTCTTTGCTGGGGGACAATTTATGATGGCATGAAAAAAGAAAGAGGAATACCTGAAGAATACAGTTGTCAGTGCTAGTACTTTCGCTGTGCTTTTCATACACATATTGAGTTGCTCGTACATAGTCAAAGACTACAAAAAGGGTTCAAACACTAGTAGAGGCCATCCAACTTATTAAATCTTAATTTACACTTCAGGTAGCCATTGCCAAAGGGGCATATGACCTATTATCTGCTTGTAAAAATTATTTGAATGAAGTACTTCCCCTCATTTTTAAAAGTGATATAATTTGAAAAATATGCTCTGATTAAAATTAAACATTTTCCATACATACATTATTATTTTAATATTAAGTTTCAAAATACAGTCAAGTTGCTGTTTTATGAACCCGAAGACTGGAGAAGCTGAGAATGAGTAAATGCCTTTTGAACAAGGAAATTTGATGTTCTGACCTGATGCCTGTATCCGTTTGCTATTACCTTTTCCTTTTATAAAATGAATTTGATAATTTTATTGGCTATCACAGGGATTATTTTTATTTCATGGAAACTTTTCAGCACAGAACATATGGACTGTTGCAAAGGGTTTGGAGATGTCGAGTGCTACTCAAAGTTAGTGTGGGTGAAAAAAATCCAGGATATTCAACTTCTGTAAAGAGACCTTCAACCAGAATAAAAGAATCTTGTTCAGAGGCTTATACTAAGAGTAAAATGTATTATTAATGCTTAGGAGTGTCTCTGTTTGACTAAGAAAATGCCATTGGAACCAAGTATTTATGACTAAACACACTTGAATAGAAAACATGCAGAGAAAACTCTTGGTAGTTCATTTGTCAAAAGCTGGCTGAACTGTAGCCCTGTAATAATTCTGTACTGGATATCACAGGCAGAGAAGCTGGTGACCGCAAACTAACTTCCTCATTCCTTCTCCTTCCTCCAGGAGTGGTTTGGATTAGGTAGTCAGCTGAAACTTCCAAGGCACATACTTTATTACCATGCTGCTGCAACCCATCTCCAGGTATTTCTTGCTTAGATTCCCACTAACTGCTTTTTTCCCCCCATTTTTGTCCATGAAATTATAAGTCTATTAATGCATTGACTTAGTTAAATGTTTCCCAAGTCCCCCTGCATGCGTGCACATGCACACACACAAATGCAGGGAGAGGAGAGCAACCCAAGCACTGAAAAGAAAGACAACTTGGCATTGCTGAACGTAATCCAACAACTCTCTAGTTCCTTGTCCTGAACAACAGATATTCTGTATCACCTAATATTAACAAACAAAAGACTTTTTCCCACGCCATTATATATTTACATTAGCCTACTGTTCAAGCTTGGCATGTTGGCTTCCTTAGACTATTTGATCCTAGATGCAGCTCTGTGCCAGAGTTGCTGGAACAAAATGCAGCGGGTGGACAAACCTGTCCTGCTGCATTGCTTCTAGCCTTTTAAAAACAGAAAGCATTTATCTGACTCATTACTGTAAATGTACTAACAGAGCATACCGGTGATGATTTTCTGACTGAAAGTGCCTGCATCTGCTCAAAAGGTGAACACGGGTGCAACGTCAGTGCGTATCATGACACATTTGTTGATACCACCCAGGGGCAAATATCAAGTAGCTTATCTTTTAAAGGGAGAGATAAGGAAGAAGGGTTGTGAGATGCTTGCCAATAAACATATATTCATCACAACTGATGCTCCTGTGCACAGCAGTAACCACAGCGGGTAGGGCTGGTAATCACAGCCCCGGACCGAAAACCAGGACGTCTGAGTTGTAGCCCTGACTCTTGACTTTAGCTGGGGCCTTTGACAAGTGATTTAGAGCTAAATTAGGCTGCCTCCTCTTCCCAAGTGGATGAAGAGGAGAGAGTTTTCACACATCTCCACTTTCAAACAGAAAGGCCTACAAGTGAAAGAAAGAGGTGTTGTCGGGTGTTATTATGATGATACAGTACATCTGGAAGGAAATGTGGAAAATTTGTATCCCTGTGTTTTGGTAAGAGGCCACAAAATCCACTCCCCTCGAAAAAGGAAAAATTGAGGAAGGATCTTAGAGAAATTGCTCTGGATATCTACAGTTTCTATTTTTGAAATACACTCGCACATATATTTGTATATTTTTATATTTATAATTTTTATTATATATTTACATATATTTGAATGTGTGTGTATGGAAATACATGTGTGAGATGTGCATGCACATTAGACTTTTTATTTGGGCTATACAATGCGATTTGAGGAATGCCTTTTTTCCTCTCTCTGGGTAGGTTAATGTGGTTTTAAGTAGTTATGTATATATTTCTTTGTCTTCAAAAGATATAATACTTGCCTCAAAACAGTGCTGAGACAAGTATCCTGTGTGATGGCTAGCAGTACTGAGAATACGAGACTGTTCGGTTTCACTGCCTTTTTAACAAGCCTAACCCACGTGCTGAATGCACCTTCAATGGCGGGGTGCAACCCATGCAGGTAATTGGGATACAGATGCTGCGAGAGCCTTTTGGCGTAGCCTGATGTGCTCACAAACAGCAGCCTGGCTGCGCTCCGATGTATTAACCAGGAAAGCACAGCAATGCATCCCCGTTAGGATCCTTCACAACCAGTATCATAACCCTGTTAAGCCTTCACCCCATGGATTAGACTTCTCTGCACAATGCAAATCTTAAGAGGAAGTCAAAATCATAACTAAGCCGCTTTGTAGGAAACTGTTTCATCAAATCACTGGATAATAGCCCGGCTTTTACAGTTCTCTTTCAAATCATTTCTGTGGGGAAATATTTCATGCATAAAATCAGGAGTTGAAGATTGGTTGGAAGAGACGAGAACAGGGTGGCAGTAAAAAGAAAAAGCAAAGCCAATTTCACTGACATAATACAGTGTCTATTCCACTTGAAGTTAAAAAAAAAACTAAGGAAAATATAATTAGTGCCCAAGAGCAGCTGAGGCAAACGGTAGAGGGGAAGTGGGAGCTCGTTCACATGACACGATTTTTGGTGCTTAATTTCAGCGGGTAAATTATGCGGCATGTCTCTATGGAGTTTCTCTCCGGTTGAGAAAGAGGAGAGGATCCGTCAGAGCTAAACTAACACCTCCCCTGGAGCACGTTCTCTCTCCCTGTTGAGGATGGGGTCCGGCAAGGCTGTCAGCTCACTTAGCCAGTCTTTTAGGCTTTTAAGTTGAGTGGTGTGAATAGCCTTCAAAATGCCTTTGGGTTTCCCTTTACCCAAAGATTGAGGGAATGCTCCTTTTCTTTCTCAGCCACAGGAGTTAAACAATAAGATCAAAATCTTGTAATCTCCTTGGGAATTCCTTTTAGCTGTATGGGATCTAAAATGCTGGTTTTCCCCTAAATTGCTGGGCAAATCCAGGCAGAGGCAAATCATACAACTGGCTTTCAATGCAAACATTTCCAATGTCTGGTGCAGTGCCATTTCTTTGGGATCGGCTATGAAACAAATATCTTAATTTTCTCTAATACCAATGCACAAGTTTGAATGTCATTAAACTGGTTGCTTATTGATCTTGCAGTCTGTTTACAGGAAGAATAAGAGGGTCCAGGACCAAAGCAAACTTTATTATTCCCCTTTTTTTGACCTTTCTTAGTACCAAGTTATGGATAGGATTGTCCTATAAAATAGAATCACACTAGGATCTCCAAACAGGTAATATTTCGTGTATTACCTTGAGTAAAAACAGCCTGACTAAAGATTTTTAATTATTCCCTCTGCCTCAGCATGCTGTGGAACACATTATAACCAATAACCATGTATTATGTGAAAACTGCCATCTTTATTCACAAACCAATCTTTTAAAGCTCATGTATCTGTACTGCAGGAATGTGCAGGGAAAAACACCCTAGATGATCATTTAAAAAATGAGATGCACGTTTTAAATTTGCAGCTGCATCTCCCCTGTCAGAAAACGATCCCCTACAATTTCCTAATAGCAGCTAAAACGCCAAAAGGAAAATACTTGCCAACCTTTGGGTGTGCTTGTTCTCCAGTGAAAGAGTCCGGATTTGCAGACTTGCAGACAGGGACTTTGGATACGAGGGGAAAAAAGTTTGTGGGTAAAATTCAGCCTACGATGCGGTTTGTGTTGTGTGCAGGAGGTTTCTTACAATATCAGTATCACAAACTGAAATTGCTTACAACTTCCCCTGCCTTTCCAGCTTTGATGGGTTTTTTTCCCTTGAACATAGTTTTAGTTGTGTATATCCCACATCTCGTTGTGGCCGTCACTCGGAGAGAAGAATGTTGGGTCTTTACTGTACCACTTACTGTACCGCCTTCGCTGTGGGAACTGTCATTGCAACAAAAGGTTTGAAGGATTGGAAAGGAAACATGCAGTCATTCTGCCCAGTTATGAAAATTGCTATGAATGCAAATTATCTCTAGCTTTATAGAAAGCATTTTCTGTTTTACACCAATAGTGCCTTCAATAGTGACAGGCATATCAAGTTATTTCCATGGGAAAGCTGGTATAAGGGGACGTCTTGATTCATTACGTTCAGTATCACTTTTGGGTTTTAACCTTAAACTAAGAAAGAACTCCATGCAAATATATTTGAAACTTTAAGTAACCTACTCACAACATGCTTTAGATTTGTTAAAGGATTTGCAAACCTTTTGATGAGTTTCATCTACTTTCCAGGTGTCCTCGTAGAAACAAATGTAATATTACCATTTGCTATAAAAACTTCCTGCAGCTCTATTAACAAGTTTCCCATGATGTAATTAGAAAGAAGGTGCAGTGTTTTCTTTGGCATCTATGGGTAAAATGCTGTGCATACTTATACTGCTCTAAACCCAGGGCAACTCAGTTCATTTTAATGAAGTTATTTTGGATTTAGTTCATGTGGAATTTGGCTATACCTTTATCTATAGCTGGATATCTTCCCTGAGGGGCAAATACAACAAAGGTTGTACGTTTTCTCTAGATTTCGTGGAGGAAGACACTTTTCTCAGTATCAAGGGGGTTGCTACTATTCTGACCAAGCTAAATGCTTTAAAATCTTTTAAGTCCAGATTTGGGTAGGTTTTCAGATGTGTCCATAACTTACTTGAATAAGCAAGTGCTGAAGTCAGGGCCTTCAAGCCTCTCCTCTACACCTCTTATTTCTCTCTGTTTGCTAATCTGTTATGAGAGGTTTTCGTGGCTGAGCACTATTTTGGAGTCTGATGCCACACTTTTATCATAAAACATTTCTCTCCTTCTCATTTGAGTGTCCCAAAGTCTCTGGTAACAAGGTTGGTGCTAGTGCCAGTTTTTCTGTACCATTGCTGTAGGTAGATGACTTTGGACTGTGATACCAAACACAGGCACGTTCATTACTGTTTCTCACAAAACACAAAAACTGCTTTGGACTTGGAATTTGCATATAATTTCTCATCCAGAGAAGCCTGTACACAAATGGCCTTCTCATAAGGCATTGTAGCCTTCTTCCTTTTTTTCTAAACAAATAACAAACAAGAAGAAAGGGAACTAGAAGGAGGGGGAAATTATGGTTTAATAGAAACACATTTCATGTTTTGTTTTCTGCTTGCCATAAAACATTAACATAGTAAACAAATTGATCTTTGCTCTTAAATTCTTTAATAACATACAGTATTTTGAGTTTTGTCATGGCTAAGGTATGGTTAAACCACGTAGTGTTGCTGGTCGCATTCAAACCTCTATTATCACAGTTCTTTGACATCAAACTACATTTTTAAAAATAAAAGTTGTGTGTAACCCACTTCTGTTCATAGACACCTTCGTTAAAAGGTCATCCTTTTTGAGGGATATTTCAGTAAACTAGTGGTAATGGCGTTTTCTGACAAAAACTGCTTTTTCTTGGGACATAGTTCAAAGTCCGTGCATTTCTGTGGTCAGCCCCTGCTTTGTGCCATACAGTACCTTTCTGAATGCTGCACCCCCACACGAGCAAAGCTTTTATAGGATGCTCTGAAATGTTATATTCTAGACAGCGCATCCAATAGTAGGACTGTTACCATGGTGCTACAATAGCTGACAGAGCTATTTGAAATAGGAGTATGAAAAAAAAAAAAAAAAAGAGTAAGTGTCACTTTGGTCCACTTTTCAGAGTGGTTGGTGTTATAATATATAACGGGTTTTTTTTCTTTTTTATCGCAGTGTAG
Organism: Rhinoptilus africanus; assembly: GCA_013400135.1. NCBI lineage: Eukaryota > Metazoa > Chordata > Aves > Charadriiformes > Glareolidae > Rhinoptilus > Rhinoptilus africanus. The sequence continues at coordinate 283,864 of VXBO01001776.1, read as the reverse complement.
TTCACAATAATTTAAAATACTCTATAGACATTTAAACGATATACAATAATATAACTTAATTGGGTTCCTCAATTGTACTTAACAAATACTATTCTAATATATTTACAGTATCTAGTACCATAAGACTGTGCATTACCGTGCTTGGGAGCTTTATTTGCTTCCTGTCAAGAATGTAGTGAAAGTACAGTATATCACTATTATTCAACAATACCCATGAATCAAAAGGACTTTAAATTACATGGAGTGACTCAAGCATTTTTGGGGGCCCCTGTTGATTTCTGTGGAGTTGCACTCATTCACGCCAAGGCTGAGTGTGAATTTCTAGCTGGGAGTTAGAAACCAACAGCAGCGATGAAAAAAATATGAGCTCTTCAATTTTGGATTGCGCCGTGGGAGACTTATCAAAGGGGTCTGATTTTCAGAGGGTAAGTGCTTGGGGTCAGAAAGGCAGGTCCTCATGACTGTTCAAACGAAGGTCCCCAGGTGATGAGTTACTTTTGATAGTAAAGGTCCATAAATTACAGAGGTAATCCCGGCTCATTCACATATCCAGCATGGGAGCTGGCGGAGCAGTACCTCCACCAGCCCCTTGCCCCGAGAGCACTGTGTGGTGTGGGATGTGCTCCCATGTCTTGCTGGGAGCATTCATGGCTGTGCAACCCCTCAATAGCAGTAGCAAAATGGAACAAAAGCTAGAAATGCAGATATGCGGACATGAGGAAATTTTTAATCCAAGTTTTTGGAAAATCAGGTAGGGACCCTTGCTGCAAGCAAACATTTATGTGATTAAATGTGCTGTGTTAAAAGTGGGCGTTTATCTTGGGATTAAAATCACTGGGTTTTACAGTAGTAAAATATCTGAGGATTTAAAAAAAATCTCTCGTAGGGAAAAGGTGTGTGAATTGGACTTGTGTGCTGGTGTAAAAAGTCAGTTTCTTTCTTAACATTCATGTATTTACCAGAGGGGTAGTTATTGCCAACCTTAGAATAACAACGATGCAGACTAACCCAAATTTTAGCTTTCTTATGCTCGTGAAGCCACCACAGCTCACAGGTTGCAGCAGCCGAGAGCTCAGCTAACATTTTCATTAACTTCTCGGTTCGTGCTGAGCATGAGTTATTTAAAACTATTGATAATAGCAACCTTTAACCGTTAAAGGCAAAATGCAATGCTTGGAAGATCCTGCCAGTGCATTTGACGGCAAAGCAAAACCTTTGATATTTGTCAAAGCATGTCTTTGTATCCCAAAACTCCCTAGGAGCTGAGGGCAGGTGCTCCACACCTTAAGTCTGAATCTAAAAAGAGTCATTCTTATTCAGGAGGCAAGTGGGAAAAGTCTTTATCAAGCATTTGTAACCACAGTTTCGTGTGATCGTTTTGTTCAGTTCTGGTAATTGCTTAAGGCCTACAGTAATTGAACTCTCTAATAGTGGAGTGACAACAGATCAGTAGCATTGAAGAACTTAGGGAGAACCAAATACAAAAATCATAAAGTCAGAGTTCCAATAAGTTTACATTTAGTACAGAATTAAGACATAGCTACCCGTTAGTGCTTAGAATTTTTTGATACTATTAAAACCATAAATAATTATTTTTAATGTTCATTCAAAGAGTTCCAGTGTCACTGGCAGCTGATGTACTTTTGTGAACTTTATTTTTTCCAAACTGATAGTGGAGTATTTCCGCCACAGATTTTGTCTCCCTACCAGTTGTTTTCTCTCTACCTGCTTTCTTAGAAATGTAGGTTTTTGCAGCAAGACTGCTGTGTTCTAGTCAGTGAAGATTTCACTTCCTTAAAAAAAAAAAGTCTTTGTTTGCACAGGGCTTGGTGGTTTTGTTGTTTTAAAGTAAGAGAAAGTGTCTTTTGCTTTTAAATTTCATGGGAGCTGCAATGCAGTCAGCTTCTCTGATATGTATAACTTAAAACACTTACTAGGAGAACTCTGCAACACCCAGGCTGTAGGGGTTTCTTTTGAAAAAAAAAAAAAGAGAGAGAGAGAGAGAGAAAGCTTCATGTGGTTGTCAACATCACCTTAATCCTGTTGCCTTTGTTTCCAAAGCAGTTACAACTGCCAGCCAGCCAAAATGCACCATCCTTAGAAGTGTAAGCAGTGGGGAGGGAGTGGTTGTTGTGGTGTTGGTTGGGGTATTTTTTTCCAAAGAAGATTAGATGTGCAAAATGATGCTGTCGTCGTTTGTTGTACTCCACTTTCTTCACTCGTGGTGATTTGTTCTGTTCATTTGCACATGATGCCGTTATTTGCAGGTGAACACCTCTGTCCTCTCGCTACACGTGTTGCACTTCACAAAGCAGCACCAGTGGAATTTGCAATTACACTGCCACACCTTGGTGTACTGGTGGGTGTTGTACCCTCTTCCACAGCACATCATGTCGCACCCGTCCGCGTTGGGAGAGGTGCGGTTGCAGAGTCGTCCCTGGGTACCGACGCTCCCCGTGGAAGCATCTTCCTCACAGTAGTTGGGTGACTTTTCGATATACACTAAATCCGTTTCCATGGGTTTCTGGTAACTCTTAATCTGCTTGATCTTCAGGAAGGTTGGCTGTCTTAGTCTACTGGCTCGTACCACCTCCACTTGCACTGCTGCGTTGTATTTCTCTTTCAGTATATATCCAATCTCTCTGAATTTAGGGAGCGTGGTCCAGCAGGTCTTAGTTGTACAGGAACCTGAAACTCCGTGACACTTGCACTCCAGTTTCATTCTCTCTTCGAGAACCTATGTGTACAGACATTTGCATATTGTTACTGTGGGAAAACTGTATTGCAAGCTGGCCTAAATCTGAGTCTATTTAGTTCATACGCATATTCATTACTAGTGGTTGAAATGTTTCAAAGGCATGCTTATAAATCTTCTCACCTGCCAGCAGAACACGCATAACATATTTTGTTTTACATGGCCCCTGGTCAGTAGCGCAGTGTTTACAATTTGATAGGAAAGATTTGCATTCTGTTTCCAAATAGTGGAGAATATTTACTGAAATTTGAGAAGACATGTCTTTAGAGACAAAGTAATGCATGGCATTCCAGTGACTTAAAAAAAAATATTTCAAGCCATTGTCATTTTGAAAACAGAAAAAAAAAAGTTTTTTAAAAGTTTTAAAATTAATTGCCTTAAGTAACATTCAAAGAATGTTTAAAAAATTTTCACCAGCTTTAATATCACAGAACTATGTATACTGTATGGCTGAATAAGCATAATTAAAAATTTTACCTATACGGGCAGTGGCAATACCAGCATACCTATTAACTATTTAGCTCACAGAGCATACCAGCCCCTTTAGAAGCAGCACTCTGCAGCATCTAGCCCAAATATCAAGCAAATGTTCAGCCACAAATACATTTTTTGCACCAGAGCAACGATTGTGCAACCGTAGAGGATTATAAAACCCACTGAAGGGTCCTGCTCAGCTGCGAGCCAAAGAGAATTGAGAGTGTTTATTATTGCTATTGCTAGAGGAGCTTAATCCAGTGTCAGATGGTCCCTAGAAGGGACCCAAGCACAGGCGGGTGGTTGGGCTCACGCGCCGCTCCCAACCTCCCGCCTCCGCTGCAGCCAAGATGCTCGATGGCTGGCGCATCCCTCTTTCCCCGGGTACGCCTGGGAGGATGGCAAGCAGATGCCCGTGTGCGCAGCAGCAGGGAAGCCGGCCTCACGGAAGCGCCTCTCTGTTTTTCTGCCCTCATGCTACCACTTAAGTCTGACCACAATTACACCCACAGTCATGATTAGCTTATGAAAATCAAGCCTTGAGAACAAAGCGGAGCGATCTTTCCCCTTCGCAATGGGATGCTAAGAAAGAAATATGAGCTACCGAGGTTGTCCTAAAGCATTACTGATGCTGCAGACCATCTCCTGTAGTGGTTTCATTGCAGATCCCAGAACATGACTGAAATGGGCAAAGGATAAAAGGGCCGAAATCTGAGTACAATGGCATAATGAAGTAGAAGGGAAGTAAAAAATGCTTACTGCTTAAGAAACTGGCCTTAAAATAAAAGCAGTACAGATCTGGTTATCCCTGCAAATAGAGGGCACCCTCCTGAGTTGTTTGAGTTTCACTTAAATTGTATGTTTTGTTTTTTCCCAAATTTCTGGGGTTTCAATATTAAAGAGAATATTTGGTTTTGATTCTCCCTTGCCAACATACAGTAGCAAGTACAAGTCAGCTGAGCATCCTAGTCAAAAATACCTTAGACCTTCTGGAAACACAGGCTTTTTCCAGGTTAAGGTCAAGTTAGCCTTTCAGAGGCAGGAAAGGTGATTTCCAGGAGGGTTTACTGGGTTAGGGAAGAAACTCCTATAGCTCTAAAAAGAAAATCAGTAAGGCTGTGATGAGCAGCTTTTGATGGACAGTGGAACGGCCTCTGCTCTCCAACAAGCTGTATCACCTTCCTGCCTTCCCTATGGAAAAAAGAGAAGGCAGAAAACTTGCCACCTTCTGCTACAGCAGCAGTATTTCGGTGGCAGCGAGTAGAGGAATGCCTTAGGACATACTCCAGGGCCTTTCAGGATTCCTCTGTCTCTACTTCGTGCCTGTGCAGAAGAATGTGATTTTTCAAAGACCCCAAACAGGATTCAAATCCTATTCCACAAATACGGGTTGAAATAATCTATTGGTATTTAGATGTGCATGTAGATATGTAGAAAAGTGCTCATAAATTTTGCTGGATATTACTGAAATACGGGGTGGGGTTTTTTTTAAACCACCCTGTTTCTACAGCTCTCTCAACATGCAGTTGCAGCCACAAGAGCTATAGCAAAATCCATGACAAAACGTGGATGGAGACAACTTTCTCTATATCTTCACCGAAGAGCACTACGATCCAAGGATTTCCAGGAAAGCATTACCAATGGGATGGATCTGCCATACCTGGTTGGTGTTCCTTTTCTCCCTAAGTAGTAAATCTTGGTGAAGAGCAGGTCTGTGGTTTAATATGTGTTTTTTTCAAGTTCTGCATGTGTTTATGGTGCCTGTTTTTCAGTTTGAAAAGGCCAAGTCAGTAACTTGCTCAGAGAGTGGGAGGAGGTGCAGCTTGTGAGGCACCTTAGCCTTGTGGGGGCTGGACACTGTTCCAAGGATTCTCCGTCTCTCTGGTGGACGTGCTTCCCTGGTACGACAGAAAGTGTCGTTATTCCTGAAAAAGCCAAGATGTCATCCATTCTGGTGTCCTAGGTAATATCTTTGTATATTTCTCTTTATACACAGATGTGTGTGCATATATATGTTTGCCTGTGTGTGTTTGCCTTTGGTTGAGACGCTGCCATTTATATACAGCACTGCCTGACACCCTCCAGTACAATCTCCAGCAACTTTATCCCAGGTCTTGATTTCTTTTTTTGTTGTTGTCTTTATGAATGTCCAGTTCTGTGAGTCATTTTGCTGTACAGAAATCTGATTTCACTGCTATACTTTTTCAAAGGTTCCCACTGTTTATGGTAGTGGAAGGACTTGCAAATGAAAGCCACACAGGCTCAAAAAAGCAGAAGTTTCAAAAAGTATTAATTCCTGATCCTGAAGCCAACCTCTCAGGTTTTTTTATTTTTTTGGAGGCTTCTCTCATGAATGTGGAATGCTTGGGGTTACAACACTGAGCACAGGCCCAATCATCAGGTAGTTAAATTCCTGAATGCTATAATTTGTGTGCCCACAGTCAGCTGTGGGTATAAAATTGTGCCCAAAAACTTGGAGGTCAGGGAATACAAGGCCCAAACTAAGCAGATTTTTTTTTCCTTCTTTCCACCCGGATGCTGTGGAGCGTTCCTCTTTGCTGACAAGTTGGCACGCTCTGGCTTTCCCAGAGGTATGTCTATCTGCATGGTATCTCCAGCAGCTTCCTGCTTGCCAGCAAGGTGCCACTGGACCTGGCAATGTCTGCAGGATTTGACCCTGTTGGCTCAATGCTGTGAATGAAGAGCGACTCATGTTTTTCTCCCTAAGTGTCCCTCCAGCTCACTTTTCCTCAGCACAATTCCTGTCAAAGCTTTGACCCTGAGCCTTAAAGGTACTTATTTACTCAATCTAATGCGCTGTGCCAAGCTAGGTGCCTGATTAAAGATTGAAAATCATTAGCTCGTACGACCCACTCTCTCAGCAGTTTCATTTGTCATACATGTCAGTGCCTCCTATCTAATCTTGAATGGTTTACAGCAAGATCTACCTCCGAGAGCAAATTCCCATCGTTGGACTGTGCTGCCTCAGACTAATCATAGGAACATTCCTTAGGTCCCTTTTCCACATACAGGCCCACTCCCACCCCGGTATGGTCTTGCCAAGTAAAATTTTCTAACTACTGCTACTTTGTTAAATGAATTGTGAAATATAATGTTAAAGCTTTCTTATCCCACGTATTTTTATACCTATATAAATCATACACTGAAAATGCAATTTGAGGGTTGTCCGTTGCCAGTTAAGTAGAAAAAGACTTGCGAAGACTGAAATAAAACAAAATGATACGCATGAAAAGAAATTAATCTTTTCAAGTTCCATATCTAGACCCAACTGCATAACATCAGATACAGTTTCTGTACATATTAAAAATCCTATCTGGATAAAATATGTAAAAACAATAGTAACATTTTGTGTGTGTTTGTTTTGGCTTGCCTTTTCTGGTTTGTGTTTTCCTTAGTGGAAATGCACATTTTTGGACCAGATGTTGAATGTAACAAAATCCCCATTACTTCTTGAGTGCAGTATCAAAAAGAAATAGAAGACTTTAGGAGTTTCCCCCCATCAAATATGCAAGTGATCAACTTTTTTGGGGGGTAATACCAATTCCAAAGGAGGCGGATTCTGGTCATAAGATGTCACCACCCCTTTGATACTTGATCAGCTGCAGCCACGAGAGCCGATGGCTTGCCCATGATGTGTGGGCAATGCCGAACCTAAGTCTGAGTGTAGGCTGGGCTCCACCGCTGCTGTCAAAATGCTGATCTCATGCACCCATCTGGGAAACAAAGGTGGGTTTCTTTGTGTTTGGCTTTTTAACTCAGATAGCCAGGGGTGTAACTAACATTAGTAGGGTGCAACACTGCTCCTCTAATACAGATGTCCTGGAAATATTCTTCATTATTAGCAGATCATAGAGCCCAAAATTGAGCACTTCATTGTTCTGTCTCCTCAGGTTGTGTCCAGCCCCATGAATAGGAGCCAGCCAGCAGGAGAGGAATAGGGGTGCTTCAGACACATACTTCTCTTTCTGCTCCTCTGTGAGGCTGCTCCATTGAGCATCAAAACAGTGTTTATACCCTGTGGGATGGGAAATGAGGAACCGAATTACTCTGCTTACTCCCTTTCTTGTCACATCCCTTTTTTTTATTATTATTATTTAGTTTGATGGGAGCAGAGAGCCTCTGCTTTGCAGCGGGTACTATCCAGCCACAGGGTGAGATGGCTTTTCCGTGGCACTGGCCAATGCTCAGCAGGACTGGGGACCCTCTGAAGTACCAAGAGGCACCGATTCATCTCCTCCTACCCTTCACCTGCCTCCCTAGGCAAATCCTCCCTAGGCACCCACCCCTGTAGTATCCCTACTGAATGCGCTAAAAAAAATGAAGGCAGCCCACTGCTCTCTTTACCTAAATTCTCCTCTTGGCTATCAGGAAAATAAGCTTGGGATCTGGAGACCTGCTGCCCATCAGATGAAAGTCCCTACTACTGTGGGGATGGGCTATAGAACCTTACCCACCTGTGCCTCTTCCCTACCTTCTAGAAAAAAGAGAGAATAACTTCTAAGTTTGAGCAATAAACTACTGCAATTGGTTAAAACTTTCTGAAATTTATTTTTACAGTGTAATGTTGCAAAAAGAAAAAAAAAACAACTCAAGAAGCACCCTGTAAATCATTCCCAAACTGAGTGCGATTGCAGTATTTTACTCTCGTTTCTAGGGAATTTGCTGTCAAGCTTGAAGGTAAAATTTTAAATATCATCTTAAAGGGGTGAAAACATTATATTACTGTTTTTATTCTGTCAAGAAATGTAGAGATGTCGGGGTGGTTCGGTGTTTTTTTGGGGGGGGACAGGGTGCAGTAATATTTTACCAGATGGATGATATCTGTCTTGCATACATTGCATGGTATGCATGGGCAGGCACATTTCTAGAATAAAACCATTTAGCAAGTCTTAAAATATTTGGCTATTTCCCCCTCTAATTTTAAAGCAAAATGTTCAAAAAGTAGGATAGTACCAGATGTAGCTTCTGGCAGTCGATATTAAGGGTGTGTTTCTGGAAGAAAAAAATAGGCTAGTAAATCCAGCCCAACTGGAAGCAGGAGAACTGTCCTCATGAGATTTTGAGCCAAAGCTTGCATATTCGGGACATATGGGTAAGCATTAGTTATCCATCCAACCCACCCAAGCTGTAACACCAAACTTTTTGAAATTGGATTTATATCTGTCTGCAAATCAATTTAAGTGGGAAAGCGGAAAGTACACCATCAAGCACAACTATTGAAAGCTTTTCTTTGAGCTTTCTCTCAAGGGATGTGCAATGAAATAGTTTGTCTCTTTCAGAGAAGGAAACTTTCAGCAAATGATGGACTCAGGGCTGTAAAACCTGGAAAGTCACATTCTTTAAATCGCTGAAATGACTTAGGAAACAAAGTCACATTTTGAAGAATATTTTAGGCTTATAGAAGCATAAAATTAGTCGGTTTTCACTTTTGAAACTGGGATTCAGCCTTCACTAAGACTTTGGAACATTTCATCCGGAGTCTTTTTCTGGGGTTTTTCTTCTAATCTTTATGTCCTGTTAGGTGACAGTGAAGGCAGTTTGCAACCTATTAGGGCATGCTGTGCATCTTGTAGAAGTGAGCTGATTAATTTAAATCTTTTATGTGAAGTGAGCTAACACTTTCTTACACATTTCATGCACAGACAACAGATAAATATCTATAAATTTACATAATTATGGACACACGTGCCCCGCCTACATATATATGTGTGTGTCTGTGTATGTGTATGTATATAATGTGAATGGTGACCAACCAATCGCCTCATTATCTGTTCTACCGCCAAAGCATGTCAGCAAAAATCCCTTCCCAGTACCACAGTCCTGTGGCGCCAGGAACTGTGAGAATGAGCCATGGCTTAGATGGAAATGTTGTCCCAAGTAATTGACTAATCTCTCCTGAAGAGAGTCTGAAAATTTTTTTTTTTTTTTTGTTCCCATACTCTTATTGTTTCAAATGTAAAATAAGATGCTGTCATCTTCCAGGCATTCAAAAAAAACAACAAGAAAAACCCATCGACATTACAAAGGACTAAATATTGGGCTGGTACCAGGCTGAATTGCTGGCAGTCAGTGTGATGGGCGTGTTTCTGGAAGGGAAAGAAATAGGCCAGCTTTTTCTCCACATAACCACAGTCATTGTCTATCATAAGAGCCTAATTGATTGATAAACTGTTAGAAACATTTATTTTCTTCTTTTTGGTAAAAGCTGTGATCTGCTACCAATTTGTCAGCTTGTTCTTTTAGCTCCCCCCTTAAAAACAAACAAACAGAAAACCCCATTTTTGTAACTGAGATTCCCCATGACAGCCGGTCATTGTTTTGAAGCTTTCAACAAAAAGTTAAGATTAATGGTGCAAGTTCCCAGATGTTACTCTTTCTAAGTTCGTTTATCCCAGAATAAAGATACTTGTTTCTAAAAATACATGGTAGAAAGCTGTTTCATAAAACAGCATCAAAGCTTACTTGGTTTTACTGGTATTTAATTTTTCATTACTCTATCAAAATTTTGCCCACAGATCTCTCCGTAATCATTCAGATTTGCAACAAACCATTCTTTCAGTAAGATTTGCATTAGACTTACACTAGTCTTCCTTTGGGGGCTTGTTTTCATTTATCAAACTTGTACTTTCCATCCTGGATCATAGCGGCCATCTAAAACCTGATGGTGAAGTTAGCTATTGCGCTCTTTTACACAGCACAACGCTGTTTTGCCGCAAAGCACAAATCTTTCATCGGTAGCATCTCATGTCACTGGGAATCACTAAGCATTTATTTCTTCCAAATGGCACCAATGGCAAGTTTGGGGGGTTTTTTGTTACTGGTGCTATTCATTACAAATTTACTAGAAACTTCACAAATTTGACATTAGCTGAAATAATTCTTAGAAATGCAATGCAGACCAATTAGGGGATGCAATGTGGGGCAACTGGGGGCTTCATTCTTTCCAGAGTCATTAGAAATTCCCTGAAAAGCCTAAATATCATCTGTTTTCAAGGAGGTACTTTATCAGAGTGTTGTGCTGAGCATCTCAGCTGTGCCCCCAGAACTGTTTCCCCCCATTTGTTTGTGAAGTTTACGCAATTATTTATGGAGCGTGCTGTTTTTTCCTTAAGGAGAAATTCCTCAGACTCTATTTTTAACAACAGTGAAATACCAGTGGGCTGGCTTTTGAGAACATCCCTATGAGAGCAAAACATAACTGTCACTGCTATAGTTACAAACGCCTCTGACTCTCAGGCGTGTCTGGGACAAGTGCTGGGAGAGATTAAGGATGGGCAAAATTCCTCCCCCAGGACATGAAAAATTCCATGCGATGCTATAAACGAGCATCCAAATAATTGCTCTGGGGGCAAAACTTGCTGCTCAGAGTCCTGGATAATGATCCTAGCAATGATCTTCTGGGCACCTGGTAGAGGTCTACTGAGGTCATCAGAGGTCTTCCACTGACTTCACAGCAAGTTGGAAATAACAGTGTGGGGGGGTGGGAGTTCTTTGCATCCTTTTTTCCTCATGTCTTAGGAGGCTCTGGGATTTAAAGAGAAGACTAAAATGAAGATAGCAGATTTATTGGCTAAATGTTGTTGTTACCTAACTCAAAAAGCCAATTAAGCGTGAACTAAGCCAGTAGTGAATAAGAATTGTGAGCCTTTACCATTATAGATTTAAATGTGAGAGGGGTTTTAATAGTGAAAGCCCTGTGAAATATAAGACCTTGGGAAATGGAACAACATTCATATAATCAAGTTGTTGGATTTTTTTCCCTGCACCAGTTTTGATAAGATTTAACTGTAACTGAGAAATACTTTAATGGCTGGCAGAATCTCTGTAGGAAGCAATGAAAACATGTAATTCCTTCACTGTCTTGGCATTCCCACCCCAAGCTTGAAAAGATTATTTGAGGACTTCTGAAGCAGGAGAGAGGTTAAAAAAAAAAAATAAAAATCTGAGTTGCCTGTGGTCTCCTTCTTACCTTTTACTCCTATTCAGAAGGAGGGGAAATACCCTTACTTTGGTCCTTAGTAGTAGTGGTAGTCATGAACCAGAAGCTTGGCTTCAAACTGTTTCCAAATTTTAAGACAAATCACATTCAGATCAGTGGGATGATACTGACAGAATCTTACTCAGAGATGTACAAGCTTTTCCCAGATGCGTTGTGAGATGTTGGAAAGGGAAAGGAGGAAAATGGAGGTTCAATGTTGTGCTTCAGCAAGTGCCAAGACATAAATGCAGTGTGAGACATAATTTAAGTGTGAATAAGGCCCATGTGGAGTATGTCAGAACAGCACCCACACATAAGCAAAATCTCCTCGTTTCAAATTTTGTGTTAGGCCCACAATCCAATCCAAGTTTACCCAGGACCGCCAAAACTGCCAAATTTCAGGTGAATGTAGGTCAGATTTCAAATTTTCTTGGGTTCTCAGAAGGGACTTGTGATTTCATGTTGAAATTGCACAAAACTCTGTGGCTGCTTTTGTAAAGGCCCAACCCAAAAAACGAAGTAAGTATATCCTATTTTCCAGCGTTTTTTTCTAATCTAAAGTTTCAGTCAGTCTCAAATTCAGAATGTCTAATTTATACAAATAGCAGATGATCTCAGATGAACCAAAATCACTAAGTATTATATACTGTCCAACTTTGCATATTCATTTCATGGGAATGTATGTCATAACACCAACATTATTTCTAAACCTGGTCCCCAAACCATCTTTTACATGAGCACATTCCTCAGGATTTGATGGATTGTGCTTAAAAACAAAAAGCTGCACCAAATCCTTAGCTTTTGAAAGCAATAGGATGCATTAATGATTACAATGAAAATATCTGGGTATAAATAACTACTGAAAACTGCCAACAACAAAAAAGTGTGGGAATTCCAAAATACTATTTATGAAAAAGGGTACTTGGGGAAAAAAATGCTGTATTGCTGGTATTTACATGCTTTTGTACTCCTATCTCAAAAGCATAAAAGTGAGTGTTATCATTTGGTTTTGCAAGAAAATTTGCAGGAAATTATGTTTTTAGAAATGTTAAAAGAAATACATTTGCATGAATGCTGCTACCAGAAATATTTGTAAAAACACACACTTCTTTGGTTTGGTTATGTCCCCCTGCTTATGAAATTCTGATGAAGAGTAAAAATATCATCTGCTTAATAAGAATCAGCAATGTGGTCTAGTGGTTACTGGCCTATATTTAGAAGTGGGGGACCTGGGATCAGTGCCCGCCTCAGATGTGGAGCTGCCCTCTGTCCTTGGGCAAGGGATTTTGCTATTCTCCATCTATGCATCCACTTTTGCTCTTTTGTCCCTCTTTCACGTCTACACTGTAACATGTTCAAAACAGGACATGCATTGACATCTCCATGGGGATAGTATGGTGCCCACTGCAGAGTGTTGCCAGTTTAAGCAGAGACCATAATGCATCTAGCAGTAATAAGTGCTCCCTTGAAAGTCTAACATGTGGCTTCCGTTGTCTTCTGCATCCAGATGCAATGCATGACACCAAAGTGAAATGCCCAAAGAAGTGATCAGACCTGGATCTTCCAAGCTGCAATACAGCAGTGTGAGGTATTCTTACCCCCTACCTGAGCAAGTTTTGGGGAAAAAAAAAGATTGTGCTACTCTTAAGGATGCCTTTCTGACTGGCTGTTCAGTCAGCTGTCTCCTTCACATCTGGAGACCTTAGTATAAAGCATCGATCTAGTACTGAGCATCAATCCAGTTTCAGGCCTGTCTGTACACTTGAGGTTATGCCCCATAACTGGTCTATTTTGCCAATTTGAATTTATGCAATACTTTCATTCCAATGGATAACTAGTTCGTACACCATCTTCAGTTTCAGTGCACAACCAGCTGCAACGCTCAGGAGGTTTTCTTGGCCTGTGTATGCCATGGCTTCAGCTGGGATAGAGTTAACTTTCTTACTAGCTGCTGGTATAGAGCTATATTTTGGATTTGGGATGAGAATAGTGTGATAGTGCACTGGTGGTTTTGGTTGTTACTAAGCAGCCAAAGGCTTTTCTGCTCCTCACACCACACCACCAGTGAGTAGGCTCTGTGGGGGCACAAGAAGTTGGGACCCCGACTGACCAAGGGGATATTCCACGCCATATGACATCATGCTTAGTATATAAAGCTGGGGGAAGAAGAAGGAAGGGAGGAGTGTCGCAACTATGGCATTTGTCTTCCCAAGGAACCATAATGTGTGATGGAGCCCTGCTTTCCTGGAGGTGGCTGAACACCTGCCTGCCCGCCCATGGGAAGCAGTGAATGAATTTCTGATTTTGCTTTGCTTGTGTGCACGGCTTTTGCTTTACCTATTAAACTGCCTTTATCTCAACCCACAAGTTTTTCCTCCCTTTTATCTTTCTGATTCTCTCCCCCATCACAACCTGGAGGAGTGAGTGAGCAGCTGTGTGGTTCTAGCTGCCAGCTGGGGTTAAACCGTGGCAGTGTCGATAAGCACTCTCTAAAACACAGGTCGTGAGATAATTTTACTGCTTCTGTCACCACCAATTCAACCATCTCTGCCCGCCTCAACAGCTAGTGTTTGGTGTAGGACTGAAAGCACACGCAAAGTAAGGGAGAAAATTTCAGTCTATATTTGAGGGCTAGATGTGGAGGAGTGATATACTGGAGTCTTCTACAACACTGGAGGGTAGAAGTAGCATTTTTTTCCCAGGGTGAAAACACTTTGAAGCATATAGAAAAATCTTTCCTGAGGTAGGTATATATTATGCAGAAAGATTTGCTATACTTTTTAAAGGGCAAGCTTTGAGAGCTATGTTATTCAATGGACATAAACTGGCATAGCTCAATGAGGTGTATCGTTCCCATAGCAAGCAACTCAGTCATGGTTGTAGACATGAAACTCTCTCTTCTTCCAAAGTGACACTTATGCAGCCATTTGTAGCCCACCAGTGTGAAATGGGCAATTGTGCCTTTGCTATGAAGTGTGTATTTCATTAGAGCTGTGGTCAAAGAAGTTTTTTGATTTTGGATGGAGTAATTAGCTACAAGTGCTGTGGGAGTTCAGCAATGCAGACACTCAGTCCTGTCCCATCACAAGCCTTGACATCTCTTGATAGATTTTTGCAAAGTAGATGAAAAATGCCAAACGTGTTATGCCAAACAGCTCCAACAAAGTCCTCCTGTTATCAGTGGGACTGGAAAGAAAACTTAGGAAGCAGAAGCGTTTAGAGGAGCATCTATAATACATGGCCAGCTCTGAATAAAAAGAAACAGCAACAAAATGTAAACATTAGATGCCATCAGGTAACTGGATGTGGGTGTGGGATAACAGCAGAGGGGTAAGTTCTCAGGGTATGCCTCCTGCCACCAAGCCAGCCTCCCCCCGTCCTCCAGCGCACACATTACCCCATCCCTCGTCCTTTCTGGAATACCTTTCTTCCAGCCTCATTGTTGTGCAAGTTCATCAGCCTCCGTGCATTCTTTTTGATTTCTCGGGCATCAACAAACCTCCGGGAGAACTCAATGCCGTATCTGATATCCGCAGAGCAGCCTCCCCACTTCCAGCCCTCCTCCTGGTTGTAGTAGCCCTGTTTCTCTCGGTCACAGCCACAATTGCTGAGGTTGCCCTGGCTGCAGGCGGCCGTGACAGCGTGTGCAACCCCGGCAGCAGTAATGGCATAGGTGAACGCAGCTTCCCTGCTTCCTGTGGAGAGAAGCCAAAAGCTGGTGGGTTGGCAGAAAGGCAGCACTTACTAAAGAAAGTACAAACATTATCTACAGCAACGGTGTCAGGCAGGAATGCGAGGAGGGCGTTAGTTCTGGTGAGTAATTCTCGTTCTTACAGAATTATATACAGATTTAAAATGCTTGGCTCAACTGGGGCATATTACCCCAGGTAAGCACCAGCCATATGACAGTCCCACCTGACCCCCTTCACCAGAGGGGAATTTGGCAATGAGTCTGGACAGTGGTGAAGTGAGGCAATACAATTTGCTTTTACACTGTCTAGTTAGGTTTGTAAGCTGAACTTTATCTATATCAGATGGATAATAAGCGAGTCACTGGCAGCAATGCTCCCTGGAAAACATTAGTTACCTCTAACCATTGGCACTGCATAGAAAAAGAAAAGCATTCAGGCAATGTGAGAAATACTAGACCCTTTCAGATGTGCACGAGGGCTAGGACACAAATGGGGAAGATTATTAATCCACCTTTATAAATGCTCCAGTAGCACCCATTAGTGATGCTGGGTGTAAAGTATTGCAAGAGAGACCTGTAGAGACAAGAAGGCTCTGTTCTCTTTCAAGGCAAGGTAGAGTCTACCCCTTTCCCTTGCTGGCTTCTTTTGTGTATTAGTTTTGCTGTAACTACCCTCTTCTGCTCTCACTCTGACTCAAACCTCTGCATTACCTCAGCTATTGAGCATACAACGGGTATGGAAGCGCTGTGGCAGCCTTATTTCCTCTCCAAAACAAGTGAGATGATACTGTCATGGAAGCACAGTCGTCCTTAGAAGAAAAGTCCTTTTAGAAAAAAGTGGGGTTTTTTGTTTTTCTGTGATGACAGTAGTTGAAAAGATTGCTCATTCCCAATTCCTTGTTGTAGCTGAGGATATGAAGAGAGGCAAATAGACCCCCTTTCTTTACAAAACGCTGTTTGGCTGAGTTGCCTGTGGGATGCACATAAGCAGGGAGATACAGAGGCAGAATGATCGAAAGGAATGCTACAGCCTATTTGTGCTCTCACATGATAATCACACTCTATCACTGACTTAAAGTAGGGCTGAATCGTGGTCCTTGGTGTTTTGCAGTTCTTATTTATAATGTTTCCCTACAAGTTCCCTTCTCAGCATTAACCTTACTTTCTTCTGTGTGTTTATCTGGTGATAAACAGACAATCTTGTAATACCACAGCCAAAGAATAACTGTAAAGAATTTGCAGAAAGTTGCTGAAATGCTTTAATGACCACACACAGAGCTTTAACATCGTTAATGGATTTGGGAAGGAAAAAAAAAAGAACAGATTTTCCAGAGAAGGAAAAAAAACAAACCAACCAACAACAAAACTTAGGGGCTATTTTTAATTTTTTTTATTTTAGGATTCACAGATACGGTAACTATTCTGGAATTATCAGTGCACAGTGTGGGGGGGTTTATGTTTTTCATTTCTTATTTTCATAGATAGCTTCCTGAAAAGTTACACTGCTGCCGGATATGAGAAAGATCCTACAAGAAACAATCATAAAATGGTTTTTGGCACCATTTACTTGTTTCTCCAAAGCAACAAAAAAGAGAATTAAGGTAAGAGAAAAATAAAAGGGTGCTGTGTTCTTCAGGTTCCAACAAGGTTAAGCTGACTTGTGTATTATTTGAGTAAATCGTGCAACAGAAGGACTGACTTTGCTTTCAGACACAGAAGTGTTTTGTAGGGGTGTACTCTGTGTGCAGTCTGGTTCGGTGGTTCCCAAACCGTGGTCCGCAGAACACTGGTGGTCCAGGAGGCCACGGCAAAGGGTTCACAGCTAATCCACAGAGCCATATTAAATACTGGTTTTAATAGTGTTTCCAATTAAAAGTTTGATGATAATGATGCCTGGTGGTCCACAAGAAATTCTGAGGGTTGATAGCAATCCAAAAAGTTTTGGGAACCTCTGTTTTAGTTCCTAGTGTGTTCTCTAAAAACGTATATCTCTTCTCCACCCGTCTGCTGAAGTCAAAGCTAAGACCTGTGTTTTAAAAGGTATCCTGTTGACTGTCAGTATTTCTTTCTTCATCCATTAAAAAAAAAAAAAAATCTATTCTTACTGTACAAATTGAAAGACTGGAGATATGACATATAATAGACACTAGATGTATAGGTACATTTTCCTTCCTCTTCAGGATGAGAGTAAATGAGAATGCAAGATCAGACCCAGGAATTCTTTTGAGCTCAGACACCTTTGAAACCCATGTAGAAACACTTATAAAGAAGCAGAAGCAGTCAGGGAGCATAGCAGCCGTGAGCTACAGTTTAGTAGATTTACTCAGAGATTAACCAGAGAGAAATTGCTTCTGTCTTATTTTTAAGCTCAATGTATTGCACATGTATCTAGAGTAGAAGGTAAGCCATTTTACCATGGCCACTTGTGTCTGTGACCTGTCCGTGAGTTTTCACATGGCACTTGATTAGTTTTGTAAAACTGAAGAATATCCTATCTTTATTTGCATTTCACGCTCCCTAATTCCCATTACACCCCTGATTACCTTCAGGAATAGAGGAAAACATCTTTCCTTCACCCACTTAAGAGCTATAGCAGTGACAGAATTATCTCAAGTCATGGAATAATACCAAATGGAAACCATATTGACTCTCTGAAGAGATTACTCTTCTGTTTCAATGCAGTTCTAAAATAAGAAGGGCCCAGAAATATGATCCAGCTTGAAAATCAGATTCCTTTTGCAAGTTAAGTTGTCCTGCTAAGAATTAAGTTTTTTGACTTTAGTTTTTTTTAACTAGAGGATGTTCCAAAACTTTCCTTGAACTTCAGTGTAAGCATTGCCTCAGCAGTTGTCCAAAGTCCCAGGATCAGTAGAGTCTATCAGAAAATGCTGATGGGGGAGGGAGGGGAACCTCTGTGTTTAAATAGTGTGTCTGCTGTACACAAAGCTTTCCATTAGCATGTCATCGCTTGGAATCAGTTCTAAGCAAGTCTTTGTTAGGCAGCTAAAAATATTTAAGTAATGATTGCTGTGATACCTGAATGGAGAACAATAATCTCATTTTATGGAATTTTCTGAGATTTCAAAAATATTCTTGTTCCACAATGAAACAAAGACAAGTCTTTCCAGAAATGTTCATGAAATGGAGAAAGATTATAAATAGAAGATTTGGGATTTGAACCAACTTTGAAGCTAGATTTTTCTTTTTCCAGTGAATATCCTGGTCACCTATTTATTTGGCATCATATATGCTCACAATCTGTGTCTCAGAAGAAAAATTCTTGATTGACTTTTTTATGTTTTCTATCATGTAGGCCAGAATAATTCTTTCGAGGCTTTATTTTGGTGGGAAAGACACTTCTTGTGCAAGCCTTGGATTCATCCATTTTCCTCTTAGAAATGCCTGCGTCAATGAAAGCAGTTCTGACTTAATTCCCCAAACACAGAACGAATGGTTTCATAGGTAATGTGAATTTTACTCTGTGTGATCTGATAACTGTCTGATCTAATAACTCCAATAAGAGATCACCACCAGTACTAACTGAAATGAAGCTTTTATCTTTGGTGAAGGTGCTGAAGGTCACTTCTCGTGATCTGCCAGGCCGTGGGAGAAGCCTTGCTGGTGGTCTGCTGGTCTGAGTTCCTGCCATTTGCTTCAGTTCATTTGCATTCTAGCTGAGGGCTATATTTTAAAAGCACTCTAATACCCATCAGTGCAGGCAGTTGTTTCTCAGACAGACAGATATTGGATCATTGCTTCTTAAAATGAATGATTTCTGTCAGATAGGGTGAGAGGAGCCTATTTATCCATCGTTGGAGTTGTGGAGCAGCCTATACTTTACCCCTAATTTAGATGTCATCTCTGTCTCAGTTTTAGACTGCTAACTAAGCACTAAACTTAGTACTGTCTGATGTGAAAATTATTACAAGTTGCTGTAGTTTGCTACATTCTAGCATGCATATATTCAGCAGCGTATTTTCAGCATGTACCTACAATCAGCTGAAAATCATATAAGCTAAATATATTTTTTGATCATTCAGCTCTGAGTGCAGGGTTAATGATTTAAGTATTTCATAGTTATTAGTGTCTATTTTTATGGGTAAGTAGATGAGAATATTACTATGCTACACATTATTCTGAAATGTCTAATGTCGGCAGCTAGATAAGAGTGACGATGAATGTCAGCCATTAGAACTGTAATTGAACTTGAAGTATTAAACTGTAGAATATATACTGTTTAGCCAGTAATTCGCTAAACTTGGATCAACAATGATATAGAAAAATACTACACGTTGCTGTTAAACAAGGCAAATTCCTCATGTACTTACACCATCTGTAGATACCAGATTGATTATATGACACAATACAATATAGGTCAGTGGTAAAAAGAAATGAACCGCAGCAGAAGTTTTATTTTTTTGCCAAAACTATCTTTTTCAACACGTCTTCTTTCGCATGGGCAAAAGACAATAGATACATCTAGATGAGTAAACTAAAACTCAGACAGCAGTACTCCAAGTAAGGCTGGATGAAGACTTTTACAGACAAGTTTAGTTCCTTTGTAATTATGTATTTTATTCAACACTCTCATTAGCAATTCTGATTAACAAAGAAAATAGTAAAAATAGTACAGGCTCTTCCTGTACTATTTTTCCTGATCCAAACATAGTACAAGTCAGTGAGAGTTTTCTCACTGTCTGGAGCAGATCCTTTCTCTCTTTGCATTTTCAGTGTAACTAATTTGGGGCTTCTTGGTTTATAATCTATAAGCAGGGATGGGTTTAATTTCTCTATCACTGTAATTTAGTGTAGCGGTGCTGCATGTCTATCATAGAATCATAGAATCATTATGGTTGGAAGAGACCTTTAAGATCATCAAGTCCAACCGTTAACCTAACACTGCCAAGTCCACCACTAAACCATGTCCCTCAGCACCACATCTACATGCCTTTTAAATACCTCCAGGGATGGCGACTCAGCCACTTCCCTGGGCAGCTTGATAACCCTTTCTGTGAAACTTTTTTTCCTGATATCATAGAACCATGTCCAATCTAAACCTCCCCTGGTGCAACTTGAGGCCATTTCCTCTTGTCCTATTGCCTGTTACTTGGGAGAAGAGACAGACCTCACCTCACTACACCCTCCTTTGAGGTGGTTGTAGAGTGCGATAAGGTCTCCCCTCAGCCTTCTTTTCTTCAGACTAAACAAGCCCAGTTCTCTCAGCTGCTCCTCATAAGACTTATTCTCCAGACCCCTCACCAGCTTCCTTGCCCTTCTCTGGACAAACTCCAGAACATCAATGTCTTTGTTGTAGAGAGGGGCACAAACGTACTGAACACAGAACTCGAGATGTGGCCTCGCAGTGCTGGGGGGGATGATCCCTTCCCTAGCCCTGCTGGCCACGCTATTTCTGATGCAGGCCAGGATGCTGTTGGTGTTCTTTGGCCACCTGGGCACACTGCTGGCTCATATTCAGCCAGCTGTCAACCAACACCCCCAGGTGCTTTTCCACCAGGCAGCTTTCCAGCCACTCTTCCCCAAGCCTGTAGTGTTGCTATTGACCACTGAAATCAGACTGTACAAGCAGAAAAAAAAAAAACCACAGAAAAGCAGGGCTGTCAGGAACTTCAGGAAGGTCTCTAGTCCTTCCCTCAACCCTAACATAGGCTAGTAACACAGGTGTCCTTCACAACAGCTTTTTATTTATCCTGTCCTTAAAAATCTTCAGAGGTGGGCATTCCACACTATATTCCAGTGCCTCAGGACCCCTTTTGTGTACCCCTCAGGTACACGTTTTACTACTAGTAGCCTGAAACTGTTTTTCTGAACTCAAACGCACTGCTGCTTTCTGTGCAGATGCTAAGAACCCATTGCTCCCTTCTTCTAGCAGCAGTCCTTAAATATTTAAAGACTTCCACTCCTTTCTAGATGTGTTCCATTGTCAGTCCTTGCAGAGCAGTTTCAGGAGCTGTGATCATTCCCCCTACTCTCCTCCACATCTCCCAATGGACTGGCCTTGTGGTGTGGTGCCGGAGATGTGATAGGGAGCTCTAGCTGAGGCCTTGCCTGCTTGGGGCTAGAGCAGAAGGAGCACTTCATATGTCTTGCATGCTACACTCCTGTTTACTCATGCCAGCATGGTGTTTTCACAGCAGCAGGACATTTTTGACTCTTACTCAGTTTGCAGCTGAGTCTTCTGTGCAGCTGCTCTCACACCAGATGTTTCCCATCTTGCATTTGTGTAGCTGATTATTCCCATGTATAGATCCCCACGTATTTGCCTGTCTGATTTACCTCCTCTTTCTTTATTTTATTTTCCTTTTTCTTCTTTTCCAGACCATTTCTCCATGATCATTTTCAATTTTGACCTGAACTTCCTCCAGCTTCCTTACAGTCCCTCCCAGCCTGACATCATTTGTGAATTCAATGTGCACAGCTTATTCCCTTGGACAAGTCAAGAGTGTAATACTGACTGGCACCAGATCCAGCACAGATCACAAAGGAAACCCCGTTAGTACATCCTTCCAATTTTATAACCACCCTCCAAGTACGACTTCCAGATAGTATGTATCCATTTGGTTAGCTTTCCCTTAGTTTTTCTATGAGATTGTCTTACAAAGCAATGTCAAAAGCTTCACTTAAAGTCTGAGATATATGGTACAAACTGCTGCTTCTCTGCCTCTGAGGCCCTGGGTGGCAAAAGGAAATTAGATTGGTTTAACATGATTTGTTCTTGACAGATACTTGTTGACTGTTACTCCTCTCCTTGTTCTCAGTTATGAGCTTACAAATGGGTTTTTGTTCCCATATTTTTTCATTTACTGAAGTTAAGCTGATTGGTCCTATAATTCCTTTCGTTTTTCTTTTAGACAAAGGAAATACATTTGTCTTTTCAATTCTTCTTAATTAGAGTTCTCCACAACTTTTCAGCACTAGTGGCTGTCAGGACTAATGGGTCTAAAAACTTCATTATATATTCTGAGATGAGGGACAGCTAGCTGGAAAGCATTCAACCTGGACAATCCAATGCTGAGATGGAATTCCTCTGTCGATGATATTAGTTCTATAACCACCTGCTTGCTCACCATTGACCTTTTTAGTGAAAGCTGAAGCGAGAAGTGCTTGGCCTTCTTGACATTCTTGGCTTACACTCTCCTCAGGGGTCCATTCAACTGAGTCGTGGACCACGTTTTTTCCTTCATCTTCCACTCGCTGACAAAGTACTGACTGAATGATTACTGTGCAGCCTGTTGTTAAAACAACAGAAATAGTCATCTGTGGTCCTCCTGTTCCTCTTGTAGCACCTGTGCTCAGAAGAGCTCCAGAGTGATGAACCTAATGCAGGTCAAATATCTGTTACTTTCTGGTCAAATCTGATGGAGTCTTCCAATAGTCACATTAGGTAATGTTCTCCTTACACTATGGTGGTTTTTTTTTTCCCATTTCCTCCCTAAAATCTTTTTTTTCCTACTACAATCTAATTAAAATAGCCTTAATTTTGCTTTATCCAGATAGAACTAGAGCAGGAGTTGCACGTGGTTTCAGCAGCTTCTTCCTAGACTGCTCATGATGTCTATTTCTGATTGATGGTTGGGACAGAGAATATTGCAGATTTCAAAGCCGAGAATGTGTAGTGCTGTGACATAATGGTTTATTTACAGATTCTTCTCTTATTGAGCATTTTTCATCTCTAGACTCCCACTAAGTTTTTATAGTTGGAGGTGCCAGAATTTTGGCCATCAGTCTGGAATCACTCTGTCAACTGGATTGTTTTCTGTTGCTCATGTGGGTTTGTCAAATTTGCTTTCAGAATGGGCTGTACATGAGCCAGACTTATTTCACACTTGCCTTTTTGCAGCTCCTTGCTGTCACTATTTATATACTTTTGAAAGCATGTCTATTAAAAAGAGCTATTTGCAATGCCTCTGCTTTTCACATTTTTTCAAGCATTTTTCTAATTTCATGGTTATTTTCTAAAGACTTGGTGGTAATTTCCACCGTGGTTTCTGTAATGAGGCTTCCAACAATTTACAGGGGTTTTTTTTACTTAATTTAGCCCCTAAACATATTCAGTTAACTACTGGCAACCATTAACAATAGTCAGCATTTCTCTTCCAAAGTGAGCATAATCCTGTTGTGTTTTTGACCGTCTTTTGGCAGCATGTTGCTTGGTGGAATTTTCTGGGAGAGCTCCTGTCAGGTTAGTATGTTAGCTGTGATCTTTGGGAGGATGTTTAGAGATGCCTACAGAAATACGACGTTTTGGTGTCTCCCCTGTAAAACGATATTTGTTGTAGCAAATATTTCTTACTAATTTGGCCCTGACAAACAGTATCTCTTTCTGACGAAAAATGGGGAAATTAAGTTTTGATGCCAAAGCACCACTGCTTGGTTTTGTTAGGGTTTAATCAGAACATGGTGCTAAGCACTCATTTAAAGAATGCACAAGAGCATGGCTTGAGAAATACACAGTGCACAAAGCATGAGGGGGTAGTTCCCAGATACACTGTACCATTGAGAAAAGCCTGTGCAGTGTCACAGGCGGCTGTGTTTTCACAATGCTACTGCTCATACTGTCAAAGTAGTATGTGGGAAGCAATAGCTGGAGCAGAGAGATCGTCTCCTGCCTGTGTTCTCTTCTGGACCTACTGACGTCCCATTGTGGGGACTTAATGATTCCCTGCTGAATGTTTGGCGCTTTTTCTTTTCAATGATGACTAGAGGTTTGATATATTGTAATATGTGAAAGCTCAGATGGAGCCGTCTTGCAGCCTACTGGGTTTTTAAAAAGTTCTTTGCACCCCTTGTTGGAAAGCATGGACTCCTGAAGGCATCTCAGAGAAACTGAGTCCCAAAGTATGTTAACGTCCTTAAATGAAATGGCGCTATGAGGAACCAGATGTCATTTTGGGTTTTTTTTTTCTATTCTATTCTATTCTATTCTATTCTATTCTATTCTATTCTATTCTATTCTATTCTATTCTATTCTATTCTATTCTATTCTATTCTATTCTATTCTATTCTATTCTATTCTATTCTATTCTGCTTATTATATTCTATTTTGTTGTAATTATTCAACCGCCTCAATCTATTAACTATAACAGTTCTTCTGTGTAGGATCTGCCAATGCATTATGGTCTCTTTTTTTAAGATCATTTCACAAGGAAAAATAAAAACAGTATTTAAGAAAAAGGGAAGGGAAGCTACAGTATGTGGGCACATATTTTTCTTATTTTAGATTTGCTCTTGACAGTGCTTTTGCACTGCACTATGACCTGTTAAAGGTTTCTGAGGGAAATGTTTCTGAGGGAAAAAAAAAGTTTCTGAGGGAAATGTTGTCCTCTACCAATATAAGAAATAGAAAATATGCTTACTATATTATAAAAAAAAACCCATCCAAAACCCCCCAAAAACCCCAAAACAACAGAAAACAAACCTCCACTCTGAACCTGTCAGGGAAATGGAGGACAATATTACCACATTTTTAAAGTAAATTTGTTTTCAAGTCAACTTCATGCTCAATTTAGTAGGATACAACAGCAGGGTAAGTTGCTGCCAAATCGTTTTAACCACTAAGATTTTCGTGTGTGTGGAGCAGATAGGCTTGAGCGTTTAGTGAGTGAATCAGGTAAGACTGGTTATTCTTCTGGGCAATCAATAGAGAATTCTTCCAACCTAAATTATTCTATGCTTTTATGTTTGACTTTGCTGTGGACCCAACTTCACAAATACTCTGCCATCCCTACTACCATGCTCAGGAATATTAAGAAGTCATCACCTTGCAGAATCAGACCTTCTCAGTGGACTCTCTGCTGGATCAGTATTTGAATTAACTGGTTTCAGTCATTTCAGTGGCCTGACGTAAATATACTGTGTTGAAGAACACCTCTTTAAAAATAAATCTGCACTTCCATTTGCATGAAGTCATCTTTTCCTGTATTATCTTATGCCACTTCTAACCTAGATAACAAATCCCTGAGGGCACTGGTCATGTCTGTATTCTTTTATAAATCACTGTGCACACCTGTGCTTTGCTGTAGAAACATGTTAAATAATAACACCTTTTAAAGGGTTCACTGAATTATGAGTAGTTGTAAGCACTAAGCTCCTATTCCTGGGCATGCCAGAGTGTCTGAGGGTGGGTGTCTGTGGATGCGAATGTCTGTGTATGTTGCAGATGAAATTTCAGCTCTTGCTTCAGAATTTCTTGAGGCGGTTTAGTTAAATCATGGATGTTACCTTGATATATTGTGCAGAGCTTATTAGTGGGCCAGTACCACTTTGCCGTAATTATCAAATTACAGATATGCTATGTGATACACACCTGAAATTGGTGTTACACACAAATCTTTGTGTCTATGCACAAAGGTAGTCCTTGAAAGAGGTAGTCCTTGCCTTAAGAAGCTGCGTCTTTCAGATGGAGAGGGCAACAGAAGAGAGATACTATTACCTCTCTTTCACAGGGCACAAGGAGATTAAGGCATTTACCCATAAGGGAGAAGGACCTATAATAGAACAAGCTGTCTTCTTGGATTCTCCTTGTGGGGAGGCCGCAGAGGAATTTAGATGTAGACTTCTCAACTGACAACTGAAACACAAATTCAACCCTATTTTCAGGGAGGATGTCCATGCAGCTGCATGGTGGAACAGGAGAGCTCCAGGAAAGAAGCAGTAGCTCCTGGGACCGGGACTTCTTTGCTCTGCACTTCCACATATTGATCTAGCATAATATTGAACTGGTTGTGCCCACTGCCAGAGCCATAAAGGGATTTGGACACAGCAATGCTCAGCATCACCCCACCTGCCAGTACATGGCACTTAAATTCCACTCCCAACATTCTGCATTCACACCTCCTCACACGCCATACCTGCATAGCATTAGTTCCACATCCTTTCTTTACTTTTAATTTGAAAAAAATAACTAATTTAAGTGTCTTTCCAGAATTTTTGCTGGATTGTATTTACTTCTGTTTCAGAGAGATGCTAAATATTTTCATGTCCCCATTTGGAGCTGATGACATTTCTTGACTACTAGTAAAACACGTGCAACTTTAAGCAGGATCTTAAAAGCTGGCTGCTTCTATTTGTCAGCGCAGGCTTTTTTCTTGTACTCACTTCTTATGTTACCCAACGCAATTGTTTGATATACATATGTATTAATCTAGAAATCCCCTTTTGGAAACACATACAAAGCAAGAGCAGTACCAAGCAAGCCTAGCCCAAGACATTTTGCAGGTATGAGGTACTGTATTCAGATCAAATGCCAATGTTTACAGTATACAAAATTAATTAAATCTACAGGGCAATAGCTAGACACTCAGAGCTAAATCTGCAAAGGGATTTTGGCTCTAAAGCCTGTCTTTTAGATGTTCTGCCACCAAGTATTTTCCATGTGGCCAGGATAGGAATCCAGCCTTACCAAGCACTGAGAGAGTTAGAGACCAAAAAAACAAGACTTCCAGAAGCTATCAAGCTGCATGGGGAAGCCCCAAAACTGAGAGTAGAAAATGCAAAGAAAGGGAGAGAGTCTAAACTTATCCCATCAGAGAGTTAAACCAGATTTCCCTGCGCAGTGAGCCTTTCCAAATATGCTGGCAGCAGTCATCTCAGTGTAATTGCTGAGGGTATATGGTGGTTTTAGTAAAGGAGACCCCACCCTTAAAACATTCTACTATCAGTCCTTATCCTGTTTTACATTCTGACTGGGGAAACAAATTTCATTGCATTAAAGCCAGAAGATTACTTTGTTTGTTTCACCGATTAGGATAAATATATTTTACTGAACACAATATTACTTCTAGTGTATTTTTCTAATATTTTTTTTCAGAGTATGGTTTAATTTGATTCTATCAAGTACAGAATTAGGGTGATTTTATATAAAATAAAGTACTACTTCTGCTTAGTCGTGACATTTGTAAAATAATGTTTATAAAGAGCAGCAGTATCTTTAATTAAAGTGAATCTCATACACTAGGCCTAGACTTGGTCTAGACAGGAGCTAATAAATAAATATTTCTTTAAAGTATTTGTCAGACTTAAATACAGAGAAATATCACAAAATGGCATAACAATCTGTCACATTGTATTTTTCACTGCAACAGCAATAGAAGAGGAGTGTTCAGTCAAATAACTATGTAATGACAACTAGAAAGACCTCGATTTACACACCCTTTTGTGGTAACAGCAATGAATATGGAGGAAGTATTGCCAA
This sequence comes from Rhinoptilus africanus, assembly GCA_013400135.1. Classification (NCBI taxonomy): domain Eukaryota; kingdom Metazoa; phylum Chordata; class Aves; order Charadriiformes; family Glareolidae; genus Rhinoptilus; species Rhinoptilus africanus. The sequence continues at coordinate 256,734 of VXBO01001776.1, read as the reverse complement.
CCTCAGAAACAGTGACAGCTGGGCTGGGGGCTCTGAAAGCATTTTAGACTGCTGGTCATGGAGAAACAGCTCCTGTATGCCCAGGAGAACACTTTCCAGACACAGAAATTGTTATGCTTTCATCTTGTCCAGTGAATCTGCTCTTCAAGGTGGCCTAAATATATTCTTCAAAACAGTATAGACATAGACAAAAGACTATTTCCTATGCTTGACAAATGGAAAGTCAAAATAATTTGGATCAAATAGTGTACTAGAATGTTGCCTTTTTCTGTAAAATCCTGCACAGGGACATAGCAGAGAGGTTCGCTTTGCATTTGCTGGGGAGCGCTGTTGGATTGTCTCCTGGAGGGTAATTCTCAACATTGTTCGCTAAGATTGTCCTACAAATCTACGGCTCACATAAATTCCTGGCATGGCTTCTGATGCCTGGAAGGACCAACTCAATATGTCAAATTTCACAAGCAAGTCTGTAAGGTGAGCACTAACGCTGGTGACTCACCGCTCATCCTTTAGGTGTGAGGGCTTTAATGAGTTCCTCTGGTGCATGCTTGGCAAGATAGGGTTTGATAGATGAGATACAATGACTCTTGATGTGGCTGTTTAGGATGTTACCAGTCCCTTGCTATCTATCTTCCATGGTAGCAGAAGGACTGTGCATCATTGGCTTTAACTTACAGTCCAGCCCAGACCAGCCCTTCCTTGGCAGCTGCAGCGGAGAGGCTGGGTTTGCAGATCATCAGTATGAGCCTGTGTTCGGCTCTCCTAATTCCACTGCAGAGATCACAACTTCCAGACACAGGGCAAACAGCCGGGCAGTAACCCCGTAAGTCACTGGCATCCCTTGTCAGAGCTCGGATTTTGTGGAAAGCAAATGAGAAAATTCTGGTGAAAGGGCTGGGTTGAAAGTTGCTTTCGAACTTGCTTAAAAACTTTCCAAATGCTCTTGCACAGCTTGTGTGTCTGCATTCACATTTCTGATGCATTTTTCTTGCCTTACAGTCTTTCTGGAAGGAGAGCTAGGTTCAAGTAATGATGTTTAAACACCCGTCTTGGTGTTTAAAGGGTCTTTGCCTGGTAGTCAAGTTTGTAACCCCAGTGAACAAGACACAGCACAAATCACACATATGAAAGAGATTTAAAAGAGTAAAGAGCTCAGAGGGTTTTGGATAAATACACAAAGTTTAGATTCTGGTCCAAACCTCTCTGGTTTGCAAAATGAATCTGGAAGCATCACAAGAGCAAAGTCTTTTTTTTTTCAGCTCTGGAGTTTCTGGTCCTGATAGGAGTTGGGAAGTGACAAGATTCACATAAACAAGGGAGAGTTATATGAATCTTCTCAGGACTCATGAAAGATACTGAATCAGTGTTTAATCTGAACCTGTCCAGTCAGGTTGTCTTATCTAGTAGACTAGTAGTTGTTGTTTATTTGTGTTTTGCTAAGCTTGTGTCTTGACAGGTAGTGAGCAAGCTCACCCTAGGATGCTGATCCACACCTGCAAGAGTTTGATGAAAGGGCGGATGCCAGCCCTGTGAGTTAGCTGCCCTTTCAGCTGAAAAAACCTAAGTGTTATGAGGGTAAAAAGATCAAATTTCTAGCCCACAAAGAGCTTTCATTGTTTTTAAGTGCAATACCCTAGAGCTAAAGGATGAGTTTAAAACAAAGATCAGAAGCAAAATCTTTAGATTTCTAAGGTGCTCCAGCTTCAGACCAGGATCCAGGCTTTGGGACCAGGAAAGGAGGGACAAGGCTTTGTCTGCAGTATAAATACAAGAGTATTTAAATAGGTAGATTGGTATTAACACCAGTCCTCAAGACGCTATTTATGTAAAATTACATTTTAAAAAAAGCTGACAAATGTCTCTATTGCAAATCCACCATTAAAGTGAGATATGGGTCTCATTAAATAATCTCTTGAGCCCCCTGCTTTGTAGCAGCCCATTTCCAGATCTGAACTTTGAAGCTGACCCCTGTCTTTGCGATGGGCCAAACCAAAAGCCAGATCTGAACACCACTGAACTCTGGGAAAGTTCAAATCTATCGTTTGTGGTTCAGGTTGAGCTCTAATTAAAACAGACCAGTTAGAAAGGCAAATGTCTTGAAACCAAAACAAAACAACTGTTTCACGTGAAAAGCCTTGGATTAGGCTACAGGGTACCAAGTAGTGTTTTTGTCTGTCACATGATGTCATGTTCCTCTGGCTAACACAAACTGACAACATGCACATGCTGCTATATGTGATATTCCGTGCAGATGCTTTGAATTTAATTTTAGGCAGGACACAGTATTCACGGAAACACCTCATGCTGTGCAAAACCCCATCAGCAATCTTACTGCCACTCAGATTTGACAGTACTCTGACAGCTTTCAAACTTTCCATGTCCATCCCTAGTAGCACAGTAGTCCAGTGTCTTTTAAAAATCAGTTTCTTCCCTTCTTTGAGCGAAGCTTATGCCTCATTATGTCAGCAGTATGTGGAATATTTCCACTAATCCCTCAAAACAAACAAGAAAGTGGTGCTGCAGAAACTTTGGTTGTGTAAGAGGGCAGGGAAATCCCGGCTAACTCTCCTGCTAAGAGCTTCTGTTTATACTGTAGTTAATACAACAGTGTCTGTAATAAAGCAACATGGTTGATCAATGGACAAGGGAAAAGCAAACAAAAGGGAAGGGAACTTGGTTTCAGCATTACCGAGCTGCCAAAGTAAAAGAAAATGGGACACAGCAAGGAGAAAAAGAAAGGGAAGGAGGAAAAAAGTGTTTAAGCCCCACTGCTGGTGTCAGGATGTCACTGTGCACCAGTAGCTAGAAAAAGAGGGCCTTGGACAGGAAGATTTACCCAAAGAATCACAGCACACATGCAGTAAGCGTACAAGAAGTAACTCTCCCTGTGGGCTTTATTCTCTCTCTGTTACATGTAAGTTCTGAACATGTAAGTATTTTCTCTTTGAGTTTAGGCTCTTTGTAGACAACTGCCTGAAGTTTCCAAACTTCCCTCTTATGCAAACTCATCTAATAGCCTCACCAGACCTATTCTACTGAGATTTTTCAGTATGGTCTTTTTTCCAGGCCTGGACTCACTTTCTAGAACAAATCCCTCTACGACATTTCTGTCCTTTGCTTCCTGTTTGGTTAAGTTGACTTTAATGGCAACCATTCTTGTTTGAGGATCCCAGAGTACTTCACAAATGTTTAAGTGGAGGTTAGTCCACATTAATTAAGTCTTTCAATTCCACACTGAAATTAGTCATCTTTATTCTCCAGACAGTGAGGTATGAAGTGACTTGCCCAAGGTCATAAGAAAAGTATATGGCACAGCTGGGAACAGAATCCAAGTGTGCTATCTCCTGGTCCATGCTTTAACCATAAAATGATAGTTCTCACATTAAGCTAGGAGCCACAGGGTATGTGAAAAATGACAGGAAGGGAATTGTATTGAGCGTTTTGAGGTGGTTCTGTCCTCTCGGCTTGGACAAAGAGAAAGAAAAATTATTTTATCTATCTGGAATGTGTACTTCTTAGGTTAAAGAATATGCAAATGTTTTCACTCGTTGCTCAGAGGAAATTTTTAGTTCACATGTTTCTTTACTGGTCAAGTTTTAATTAGAAGAACAACCTTTCTAATTAATCATTCTCTAGCATTATATTAAATTCTATTTACAGCATCCTTTAAAACATACCAAAAAAATAAAAGCAGTAAAAGACATACCAGTGCAAAGGAATGGCTCACAATATTTTCTTCTGCATCAATTTTGTAATGTTCATGAAAGAGGCTTACCAGGAATCTACATATTACTTTAGAATATTCTTTAAAGCAAGAAGAGTAGAATGGGAAGAGAGACCTATTCATGTCCTGCACTTGGTAATGTATCGTTTTACAGCAAATCTAGTAAAGAGTCACATGGTCTTGTGACATTCTGAGATATATGGCAGAAAATGTATGCTTCTCAACTTGTGCTAATCTCTCTCTGAGCATGGAGTACCACAAGTGCTTAGGAATGAGAAGCAGTTAGAGAATAAAACCCAATTCTCTCTTTAGGGAAGTTCACCACCTTTGCTATGCAGTTAATAAAATACCCTGTGTGTTTTCTCCTGGGATACTGGCATTGGCAGTTTTCCAAAGTACTGACTTAGACATCAAGACTGTCCTTCAGAAAGTCCCTGACCTGAACCTTCTCCCAGCTTCCTACCATTAATAGCCAGAACTAGCCCAACTTAATGAAACAGCAGCACACAGATTCTCTGCGCTGACCATTTCTGATTTTGGAGCCGCTCATGCCATTTGCTGTTAGCAATTTTTCCTGCTCCTGGCCCATCTCTTTTTCTTTCCTTCTCCCTTTACATGCCTTTGTAAATCTACTGCACTCTTTCCCACTTCCCCATTTCCCTAGCCAAGCAGTTGAAAGGCTTCCATCACAGAGATTGAAAACATACTCCATATTAAATGTAACAGAATATCGTGACCAGCAGGTCCATGTTTCAAACACATTCAATTCAATCACAGCTGAGAATAAACAGCAGGGGAAGCAACTTGATGGGCTGCTGGAGGCTGTGGCTACCCTTTCTTGTGGAACGTGTCTCTGTCACTTGCTAAATAGGTGCACCATCTGGTGGCAATTTTGGACTCCCACTTGTTCTTAAATTTCCGAATAGCAGTGGTGGAGTTACGCCTGTGGTTGCAGCATCTTTTTTTTGCCAGTATCTGTCTGAAAGTCATCAGCTAAGACAACTTTTCATCTCTGCTCTGTGAGGCAAGCAGGTATATTAGAGGACCACATGGTCCCCTAGGAAACGTACATGGAGAGGAGGAAAACTTTCACAGACAAGTCAAAATTAGACATTAACAGGCTTGATACCTAATTAGGGAGTCTGGGCTCCCAGGATAGTCAACAGGGACCTCCAGACAGTCATACAGTCAAATTAAGATCCAAATCGCCCTCTGGAAGTGCTTCTCTCTTCTTTGACCATACAAGGAATACAGGCTGACTAGGTTCCTATCTTAGACATCTCATGCGAATGCTTGGAGTTATGTGGTATGAAACTGGGCCAAATGGAAGAAGTGAGGAAGGGTCTCCCCATTTTTCTGCCTTTGTTTTCTGAAGCCCTTTAGTTCAGCAACAGAGACAGAAACCACTGCTACCTCTTGTGCCATTCCCCTCGGGAACTGCAAGGTTGCACTGAGCATGTCAGATGGGACATTGTGTGGACACCTCTCACGAACAGGATGGGTGGAGGCTGAATCAGACAAAAAGCAAGTTTCCATGTTGTCCTTAAGAAGCGAGTGAGCAGGTATAAATAAATCATGATCCATGAGTAAACTTTGTTCGTTTTAGCAACTTGAATAGAGCTTTCCGGTGTGCAGCAATTCAGTCGATGTCTGTTGAGCTTCTATCTAGAGATAGAAGTGTGTTCTCCCAGTGCACCAGTGAGCTTTCTGGGGTGAGAGCAATCTACTTAGAGACTCAGACTCCTCAGCCATCCGAGCCCACTTTTTACACTGACACTGGTTAAGTTTTGTGAATCATCTTTTTTTTCACAGTCCCAGAAAGCAGAGGTTGAACCTCTGCAGTGGAGAGAGCATTATACATTGCAACAGATTACACTTGTGGATAAAAGTTCTCTGCTAAATCCACTGAAATCCTAAGGCCAAATCTGATCAAAATTCGATAGATGTGACACTTTTTACTAGCTGAAGGACCCGTTATCAGCTCGATCTTGCATGCTGTCTTCCATGAGGACTTCTGTATTCTGCAGACCACTTGGGCGAGTGAAACACTTTCAAGCCGTCTTTTACTTTCATAGGACTTAAAACAGAGGATTTAAAGTTAAGCACATACTGGGTAAACAGAGTACGACTAAAGTTCTTAGACAATTTTAATCTTGAAAGAATAGCTATTTTAGGACTACCATGCCAGATTCGTTTTTTCAAGCATCTAAATATAGATACTATAGTCCTCTTTCTTGCTTGCTTTCATTTTAATTTGACTCTTGTATCAGCAACAGTAATATTATACTTCACAGTTACGGACATATAATATGTCAGTAAGAAATAAACTACACTCACGGGTAATTTAATCCAATGCTAAAAAGTCATGCATGATACTCAAGAAGGAAATTTTATCAATTAGATAATAAGATATTTGCCAGACATAATATTTTGGAATATGCTGGCCACCTCATTAGAAAGAGAAATTGCTTGTGACTAGAGGCAGGACGGTGAACTGCATGGATCTGCGATCTAAGCCTGAATACTAAAACATTTGTTTGCAAACCAAAATGTACACATTGACAAATGCTGTGTTTTTTGTAATGTTTGTAAATGCCCCTCTGTGCATTTCAGGCTTTCCAATTTAGAAACAGATGGTTTACCAAACAGGACGTATCCCAAAGAACAGAGTAGAAAAGGGAGGGATGCTGCTACACATGTAACTCTGAAGCCTAATGTTATGTTTAGCCTGTCCTGCCTGATGTAGAGGTTGAACAAGATGACCAAACCTATCATCTGTAATTCTAGGGAAGAGATTTTAACAACACAGTTAACCGCAGTAGTAAATCTCAAGGAATCTCCAAGTCATTAGAACCCCAAGTTGTTACAGGATCGCATACTGGCAGGTTAGCTGCTGTCCCGCGCTACCTGTCACTTTACGTAAAGAACTTCCCTTGCCGCAGCAAGATTTGGCAGTACTTGCCTGTTTGCAAAGTTGCTCTGTACTTTAAAGTTCAGATGTTGTATAGTTGATTTCCATTTAACTAATTAGGTTTTAGCTGAATCCCTGCTATGAAATTCAGCTCCAATTTAAACTTCTGCTTGTACCCAAAACCCAGGAGTCTTTTAGTGGCTGTAAAATCCTGGCTCTGGTGAAAGCAGCGGCAAAATTTCTACTGACAGCAATAGGACCAGAATTTGGCTCCTATCATTTTGGATTAAGCCCAGCACCACTTTATTTAACTTTAAATGCTATTTGCCTTCCTGTTTTAAGCATGCATTACGTTGTAAGTCATTGACCAATAGGACTGGGACACTAGAAGTAACTAATTGAGTCAGCATGCTATGGATCATTTGTAGCCAGCAACTTTATTCCAAACTGACATGAAAAAATGACATTAAAGGAACATTAACGTTCCAAGTGAGGCACTTGGAAATAAGGACATGCCGAACTTAATGTTGCTATGCAAAGTTAGCCCTGTTGTGTCCAAATTATGGTACAGTATTCAATTAAATAATAGCCTAGAATTTGTTATCTTTTCCACAGGACCTCTGACTCACTCATCCCAAGGGAGACCAGTAAAGTAACATGGAAAATTTTGTCCTGAGTAGCTGAAGACAGAGTTAAAAGCAAGAGAAAAAGAGGATTTTTGTTCTGGCCAGTGCTGAGCAGGAGATGAACAGAGTTACAGGTCATTACAGGCTCTGCCCATAAAGCCACATTATACATAACAGTATTCTTTTCCACCACAGCTAATTACATATTTATTAGGGTGATTGCATAATGCCAAAAAAAAAAAAAGTACCCACCCCTTACCCATAAGTGATCATACCGACACCTGAATGGAGCTATTCCATTTAATAAAAAATAGGTCCATTTAGATTTGAACCATTGAAACAAAGTATTAAAAGGCATCCTCGCTTCAGTCTGTTGTTTTCTGAGAGCATAATGGTCTTTTTTTAACCTGAGGTGTAAGGTCACAGGAAGGCAGTGTGTCATGCTACATGACGTCTCCAGTCATCTGTGTGATGTGTTCTGGAACCATAGAGCTTGGAATACAAACAAGAGCAGGAGAGAGCAGAGCTCATGAGATACAGAGACTTGGGTCTCCCCAGTTACAGTTCCCTGCATCAATTTACAGCAATGCACTTAACCAATTTAAAATTAAGTGCACCAGCAAACCAAAATGGGTGTCACGTATATCAGTGTATTCGCATTTGAAAATGTCTACAGAAAAACATCAGCTCCAAGAAAATCTTCATTTTTATATGTAAAAATTGAATGAAACATAAGTTTAAAAAGTTAGCACTTCCCTCGGGATGGAAATTCCAGATTTCATTCAGGTTAACATCTACCATTTCTAATCCAGGGATGAGAAATTAAGGGTTCATGAAGTAATTGTATTAACATATTAGTGCTATGTTTAGAGTAAGGATGTCTGCCTTTTAAAGCAAGCATGCTGACAAAGAGGTAAAGATTTAAATGGCAACATTAACATTTTAATTTAAGAAAATTACACTTTTCTTCAAAATCATGACCCTTGAAGGAGAAAAAAACCCTACACGGTTGAGCTATGCTTGACAGTAGTACATTACAAAAAGACCAGGGAGTAGAGAATACAAATTGGAGAATATAAAAATCTGTCTATGCATGGTTGGAAATGATTATATACGTTACAGCTTATATATGCTAGGCATTTCTTTTGTAGGAACACAAAGAAAAAGAGATAGAGATGATAAAATTAATGTAGCAAAGCAGTCAAACAAAATTTGTTACTGTCAGCTCATAATTTACAAGTGATACTGTCCATTCAGGTTTATCTTTTCATCTATAAATCGCAGTGTGTTTTGAAAACATTAATTAAGCCTCACCAGATCATTATGAGGCTCTGGCATCTAAAGAAATTTTTAAAGCACAGAGAAATTATCAAACAGAAAATTGCGAATTAATTCACTAAGCTGGAAATCCTCCATCATCTCAAAATAGGGTGTTTCTTTGATGCAACAGTACTTCCTTAGAATAGAAAGATACTTTTATTTTTCTAAAAACCTCCAAGTGACAGAAACGTACTAAGATGAAGACGAGTCTGAACCTACCACTCTCACAATAGGCTGTCTTCTCAGTTAAAATAATATAAATTCTTAGCACAGTAGTTGTTTCATAACTTTTTTACCAGTCCTTCCCAACCTCAGCTGCTGCCAGCTGGGAGGTTTATTTTCTTATTCTGGTTTGGGTTACTCTCTTGCTTTGCTACTTCTGATAGCAAAAAGCTTATCCACCCTTCTAGAGCCAGAAAGCATGAACTGCTTGAATCATTTCTTTAATTTCCTCCAAAGATAATAACGCAGACTAAAATAGCCCTCTCACTTACTTTGCCTTATAACAACTAGATTATCACAGCTTTTCCCCCACTGTTAAGCTTTCCATCAAAACGAACTGGACTGGAAAAACTGTCCTTGTAAGGTGGTTTGCGTACCTTGTAGTACTTACCTTACTACCTGTAGGGTAACTAATAGAAGTGCAAGGGGCCTTATGTGGAACAGCCCAGCTCTCTTGCAGCGTGGCCTTTCTACCTCTGCAACTTATGGGATAGTCACGGACATAATCTTTCTGCAATAATATATATTTAAGAAGCTGGAATAAATATACTGGATATCCTTAAGGTTAAGGATATTTTTGTTTCTCCTTCCAGCAACAACACTTCAGCTGTGAAAAGAAACGCACTGTTTGAGGCATTTTAAGAGAAGGCTTTGCAATGAGGGTTTGCAGTTTGATAACTCTTTCCTGCAAAATGAGCACATTGAGGACATCTTCAGATTTGGGGTTTTTTCTCTCTTTACCAGTGGGCTCTGATTGCCTGTCAGTTACCCAGCTGGTATGGGAATGCTATGCATGTCTTGTGGTGCTTTTTTGTTAATTCAGCTTAATAATGAGAAAATTCTCTCTCTAAATAACCAAGAATTATACATCTTGTTACACATCACTGTGTTTCTATTAAAACCTATCCTTGCATAAACGACAGCTCATTAAATTTGCCATGGTATTTATAGCATCTACTTGTTTTACTGCATCACACTTGCAAATGCAACGGCTCCACATGACCTTTTGTGAAACGGACATCAGCAGTCACTCCAAGGTAGCCAAGTGTGTAATAAAGTCCTGGTTTGTATTGTTCCTACGTGTTCTTCTGGAAGTTGTACACAGTCCTGGTACAGATTTCAGATGATTGAATGCATCCTGTTCACCTCTCTCCTGGCATCCCAGGCAGCCTGCTGCACTAGGAGTTGAAAGCTGATGCCAGCCCCTGAGAAACCACCTCTCACACTAGAGTGTTTTTTACCATATCCTAGCACCAACACAGACATCCAGTTCAAATCACTGAAAGCAAGTTTCTTTCTAATCAGTTGCTTGAACGCTCAAAGGACATTGTTGTCTGGGACCATGCCATATGACAACAACAGAAAACCAGAAATTTTTCCACATTAGGTCCAAAAGCCACTGTGCAATTGAGGTTCACAATAACTGACAAATGCCTAAACCAATCATAGCACCTACTGCTATGACAAAGATAATGACTGCCTTTCCGTCGGTGAAGTGTGTACCCTGCTCTGAATCATATTTAAAATAATCTAATTCCAACTCATTTTCCCCCTCCAAATTGTTTCCAGCTGTATGATTCTTTTCTTTCCCCCATATTGTTTTTATTGGATATAACACAAGTCCGTAAAGATAGATTTTCCCATAATAAACACACAGATGTTAGAATAACAAACATACAGTCAACCTGATATATGAATATTACTACGCATTAATAAATATATAACTAACAACATAAATTGATTAAAAAATTGGAAAATGAGAACATAAAGTAACAGAGAAAGAAATGGCAGGAGGAAAGAAAGGGAAAAAGTGAGATAGAAATGTACTTACTTCAGGCAAACTATCTGGATTCATTTATGGTTCCCTTTATTGATTTGCTGATAGCATTAAAGCACAAGTATGGTTGTAAAGCATTCCTAAGAATGCCGCCTGTCTTCACGTATTGGAAGTTTTCTGCTCATACTGAAAGTCAGGCTTTCCAAGTTGGCCAACTCATACCATACTAGACACTACTGTGCTGGATTAATGTATGTGCTTGGATGCGAATTTCCATTTTTGGAGAATAATGAGCCTCTCTACTCCTCCCATTTTTGGTAGGAAGTTTTTATGAACATTTGGCATCTCGGTTAAACCACCATCATACCCCAGAATAAAAATGACTGGATTCATATGTGAGTTGGAATCCAAATTTAATTAAGCCTATATATGGCCTGAATCAAGAATAATTTACTGACTGACACCCCCTCAGCATGTATTATAAGATGCCAGCCATCTCCATGACGCCATCACTTACATATCTTTCATGCCCAATTCCCACTTTCTTTCAGGCCTGCAGCTAAAACACTGGGATCCAGTGTGGACTTAGTTACCTGTTTTCAGTGCAAATACAGAAAGAATCACTTTTTTAATAAGTATCTTTCCTTCAGAAGACGTTCCCCTCGCCTTCTTAATCTTCTGTTTGAAATTATGCTGTCTTCTTAAGCAGTTTATGTGTGCATATGTATGAGTGCATGCTCGTATATAACCGTGACATTCAACTTTATTTTCTGACTGTGTTTCTCAAAATAACTTGTAAAGTCTTCTTCACCTGTGAGTTAATAAAATCCATGCACAGATCTTGATAGTCTTTAAAACTGTAGCCACTCTCCTATCCCTCCCCTTTTCTGCCTGGAGAGTGGACCAATGTATGGCAGTAGAAACATTCTTAAAATGTTGTTCTTATTCTAAACTTTCCGCAGTAAACAGAGCTTTAACCTCACTTCAGATGCATCCTTTCAACGTGTCAGAAATCTACAGATCAATAGAAAAGGTCGGAGATCATTTTAAAACCCTTCAGAACTCCCTTGGGCTTTGGCTATTTATTGATTTTTCCCTGCCAGGTGACCAGTTCAATGATTTGCCAAATCACTGTATCAATGACACAGCCAAATGAATACTACCACATCATGAGTCTGACAAAGGAGACATCTACAGATGTAACTTTAGAGGTACCTACATGATAGATTGTTCCAACCGTCATTTAGGGTAATAGAGACCAGTCCTTATTGCTGGAGCTCTTTTGCATCAATAACCTGATAGGCTATACTCTTCCAGATCAGGGCCTTTGCCTTCAAAAAATTCAAAGGACAATTATCTTTTATCAATGGTTATCCATACTGAAAATTGGTATATCATTAACTGATTAATTTATGAATCCATTTGTTGAAGACCTTCCTTAATCTTTAAGGAAGTAATTGTTAAAGAAGCTTACAGCAAGAGGAATAAGTGAGGAGTGCAAAAGACTTTATGTGAGAAGCTGGGGATGGGTGCAGGAAGGTGACAAATACAAGTATGTATGTAGAGGGACAGGATGAGTAAAATGCATGTAGTAGTGGCTTTTCTTTGGGGATGGCATGACTATGGAAAAGTTCTCAGTTATAAATACACCCCAAAAAAATCTATACACAATGCTTGGCTAATTCATCGCATACTACATCCTTTGTTCATGCTACTAAATTGGATCTCTCTGTCGCTTTTTATCTCTAGCTGCTATAAAACTTTCACAGCAACGTGAATTCCCCATGCCTAATATAATTTCTACAGTTGTTATTCTGTCCTCTGAACTATTTCAACTGTTTTTAATACAGACTCCCATGTATTATATAGGTAGTACAGACCTCACTCACTGAAGTACCTCTTTGGAAAAATAGCTCAGCACTGATGCAGCTTAGCTAACTTACTGGCAGTTCCTCTGGCATAGTAGGATTCCTAGAAGTCACCAGAGTGGACATTTGCTCCCGCATCATGCCCACTGGATGCTGCTTGGTTGTGGCTGGAAGGCATGCATAGTTGGAGCATAATGGTGCCCAAGAGGTGGTGGTGTCCACAAATGCACAGCTATTAGAGAAACCTCATGTTGGGTGAGTCTGGGGCTTTGCTTTGAATGGAGGGAGGGAGGGAAGCATCGCAGCAGGATACAAGTGAGAATAACCATAAATCTGCACTTGTCAATGCTGGTGGTAAAGCCTTGGCCCAGCAGCTAAAGATCAGGCCCTCTCTTTCCCATAAAGATAGAGAGCGATTAATACCATGCTATAGTATCTTACTCGCCCTCTCCACCCTATGACCTGAAAAACTTGCCTCGATTGCTCATCCCCCTAGGCAGTTCTGGGAGGAAGCTAGATGAGCTTTCGTTTGAGGTGAAGTGAAAAACATGCCTGTCTTTTTTAGTCTTAATCCTTTCTTCAGTCTGTTCAGGCAGAACCAAATGTCTGGTTTAATGTTTCTGTATGTGTCAGACACGGATGTGTTTTGTTACACATGTGAATATTTATGCTTACAAGTGATTTGTACCTTTAAGTGGGTTTCTATTTCAAGCTTTGTTCTTTTTTGACTTTTTTCCCCCTCACTAGTGTAATAACACCACTTCCTAAACCCTGTCCTTTTCCTAGATACTGACCACATCATCTCTGGGTGCTACTTCACTAATAAAACAAATAAAGACATGCGGATTATGGGATCCTTTATAGACCTGCATGGAACTCATCTGGCTGAGCTGGCAGGGGTCATGTAAACCTTCTCCATCCGTTACAGTTTGTGTGGTTTCACACCCAACAAATGTCAAAGCAGAACTCAGCTGCAACTGCCAAGTTTCGTCTGTGTTTGGGTTAAGCCATAAAAGAACCCACCAAATTCCACATCAGCCATTTCAGAGTTGCAAGAAACCACCCAGGTTCGGTGAAGAGGTCAAGAATCTGGTGAATATTTTGGCAAATATGGCCTGAGTGGTGGTTCAAGAGAACCCTGGTTTTTTCCAACTTTGTGTAGTCTGACCAACCTGCTAGCTGGTCCATCCTGATGCTAACAATTTTTGTTCCCTGTAGCTCTTATTTTGTATGGAAACGTTCAGAATGAAAGCACAGGCACAACTTGTAGCCCTCTTTAGGCATTTGGACTGCTCTCACTTGCAAGTTTTCTGAAGACAAAAGAAGTCTCTCTGGTGAAGAGGATTATTACTCATGAGTGCAAGGACAGAGCTAATGAGGTGCCACAAGATTCTCAGCTTCAAGAGGCGAGCAGAAGTGGTGAAAGCCTTTTCACCAGGAAGCTTAGTGATGACACCAACTCTGCTACAACTCTTCAGAGTGTGCCTCTTCAAGGGCGTAAGTGATCTCACAGAAGTTAAGAGGACTTACTTGTCTAAGGGTCAGAGCATGCCTGCAGGCTTTGGCAGATCAAGACAATGTAGCATGGTGTCCTGCTTTGAGGTAAAACGGAACCAATTTTCTGATTTGTAATTTTACTTTTTAGCTGGGCCTCTTCTAACTGACTAAAGTCTGAAATTAACAGCATATTATTCAGAAACTGTTCACTCTCTGAGTGATAAGACCTGACTGTACCAAGGAATGGTGTGCACTGAGGCTCCTGCTTATACTCATTGCTGTAACAACCAAGGTTGGCTGACTTCGCTGTTTGTCCCGTTAGAGGGTTGGAAGCGGAGAAGCGCAGAGGGGTCACACCTATAGGGAGGAGCGGACAGGACAGGTGACCCCAAACTGACCAACAGGGTATTCCATCCCATCGGCATCACGCTCAGTATCAAAGCTGAGGGATCAAAGGGGCAAGGGGGCTCTGCCTCTGCCTTGTTTTTTATTTCAATGGCTGATGTCCAAGGAGAACCCTGCCTTTGATCCTGATCCAAGCAGTCCTGACTCTAGTTCCGTAATTCAGCTCCTGTCCATTGCTGACTCCAGACTGGGACTTTCCCTGTGGCTGCTGGTGACGTGATTGTCAACCTGGGAGCTGGATATGGTTTTGTATATATTGTATACTTTTAAAAATTTTCTTACTATTTCTTATTTCCTTATTTATTATTATTTTCATTAAAGTAGTTTAGTTCTCTTTATAAACTCATAAATCTCCTAATCTCTTCCTCTTCTCTCTGAGGAGAGAGCCGGGGGGAGGGCCATCTGTCGTTCTGATTGTCCAATCCGGCCAAAACCATGACACATGGAGAAGTACAAGGGTGGCATGCTTAACAGCTGTATATATTCTGGCAGTAGCATCATTTTGGACATAAACTTAAGACTCAAAAGCATAAGACCAACCAAGGAGAACCAGACCTGTGTTTCTAATAGTCAAGTGACTAGGTGTTTTTCTCGTTCATTTGAAGTTGAAGGTAAAAGTCAAAAGTTAGATTATCTCCTGTGTGTGTTGTCTTGAGAATGTTTGATGCCTTCCACTTAACACTCTTTTTAGGGAAGAAAAGTTAGGCAAGAAGTGTTATCTGAACAGAATTAGAAATATCTTAAGACAAATGTGGGAAGATACACTGATGAGCAAATTCCTCACTACCAGCTTTTTAGTATATTTTCAGTTCAGAGAATATGGCAGATTCTCTGTGGAGGCAAGTCAGTTCCCCTGATGCCAATGGATTTATTCAATTACAACATTTTACAGCTGGACCACTGTGCCCTTAAAAAGCTCAGACCTAAGCCAGACTCTCAGACTTGCATGTTCTTTAAAAAAATAGTCAGTTCCATCGTTGACTTAAGTATAGCTCAGGTTTTGGCATTCATTTCAGAATGGAGTTGGAAAAAAACCCAAAGCCTTGATCTCCAGTAGCAGCCAAAGCACCATGTAAGTCGTTTCCTTTCTGCACAGATGGGATGAAATGTTATGCCTTTTTTTTACATAGTTTTAATGAGATCTTATGTCTGGCCAAACTCAGTTGTGTTGGAGGCAGAAGACTCACCCGAACCACTGTATTAAAGTAAGAGGTGTCACCCAAAGAAGAACTGGAAACAAGAAAAACAGGGTACAACTCCACTGAGAAACTGGGTGGTATCACTCTGAGTGCCCTTGTGAGAGCCACACAATGCAAAATGTTATCTCAACACTTAGCAGTAGACAGTACGGAGGATAAGTGGGCAGCCCTTGGGGGAGAAAGGAAAGGTCAAGAATAGGCTAAGGATACTCAGCTGGGTGATGAGGAAAATAGTGATCTCAGTGCTGGAAAAAATTTGCATAACCTCTCCTGTGAAATAATATCAAACACAGGGTAAATGGAAAGTGATCAATTTAACTTTTTGCCAGCTAAAAACTTGTCAGGCCAAGGTCTTGTATTATTTTCTTTGAATAGGTTTCCTGCCTCAAATCACTTGCAGTATTTTCCTTACAGTATGATAGCAACATAAAAATGGATATGTATCACTGCCATATATTGGAAGGCCAGTGTCATATGCACTGTACTTCCATCAGTTAATTGGGATTATCCCATTACTTAAGCTTTTGGAAGTCTGCAGAGGGATTTTTTTTGGAGCTGATTTTAGTTCCCTTTTGATTGTCCATAACATGCACCACAGTTATCATGGAAACCTCTAACAGGACAACAATTGAAAATATTTTTTCACAGGGTGTGATAACTGTGTCCTTGGATGCCTGTGCAGGCATCTGGGTCATCGCTGGGTGTGAAGTTGCACAGATACGAATGACTTCATCTAGAGATCACTAGAGATCTCCTGTCTCTTGACAGTTATTTCAGTGAGTGAAAACACACAGACCACAGTTGTTCTGGGAGCATCACTGCTGTACTCCAGTAGGCAAATACCAGAGGCAAAATCCTTTGCAGGAATGCAGTCAGAAAATGAAAAGAAAACCATCCCAAACATATCACTTTGGCACCATATTAGAGACACCCTTACCTACTCGAAGCTCTTGTCCAAAGACCGTTTTCTCTCCCAGTGCGGAGCAGTTCCACCTCCCATACCGAAACTGGTACTGGCACTCATTGATTCCCATTTGTGCCCCTTCCCCGATCACAATGATGGCATCGGGGCGGCTCTGGCAGATCGCTCGCTGCCGAGGGGCCAGGCCTGGGATTTTGTTGCAGATGATATTAGCTCCTAAAGCCACCACGGATGACAAAGCTCTGAAGAAAAAAAGCAGAAAAACACGTTATAACCAAGGTGAGGTCATTGATGACTTTTGCCGTGTGCTGCTGTGTGGTAGGCAAGGCACTGGGCAAAAGGGGAAGGGTTGCGAGTTGGGTTCCTATAATTATGCCAACTTATCCCAACCTCTCTGGTCTGGCAAAAGAGGTTGGAAATCTTGCAGTAAATCCTGATCTGATTTGTGATTGTCCAAACAAAGAAATGGAATTTTGGCACTTTTGCTTCCAGTCCTACACAGAGTCATCAGCTGATGAGATGCGTAAAGCAAGACATATTTAAAAGCAAAAAATAGTGATAATTGATTGTCCGTGAGTCTCTGAAACTCATGTCTACTTTGAATGGCTTACTTAGAGTCAGGCTCAGCGTTTTATTTACTGCAGCCAGTTCATCCTTCCCTCATTTGAAACTGTTAAGCAAAATTTAGAGAATGAGTTGCCTCTACCAACCCTTTTGCCCATAATAACACATAGGGTATTGAGTCATTAATGGAAGTTCACCAGGATAACTGCTTTTAGACCTGGCAAATATCATGGAGCACATAGGAGTGATCCTTAATATATGTCATCTAGACTAGAAACATTTGTAGTTCACTTTCTTCAAGTATATTTTCAGAATTCATTATAAAGTTTGCATATAACTTGCACCTGACATATGTTTTCACTTTACAGTATTTATTTTTCATTTTTCAGCTCACTTTTCAAAATCTTTACAGGCTCATTTTTCAACATCTTTACAGGCTACATTCTAAGTGGTAATATTTGGAAAAAAAATAAGACAACATGCGCACACATTCAGAGATACCTCAGGTCGTATCTACCAAGTACCAGCCAGGCCCACGCCAGGATGCTTCACCTAGCTCTGGAGCAGAGAGAGCAGTAAAGCTACGCTAGCGAAACAGGTCTGGTTCAGCATGGTGTGATGGACCCTAAGACAGCTATGCAACCAAAGCCTGGAAAAGCCCCTACCACGCTACCCATCCGGCTGTCCCGCTCCTCGTCTGGCAAACCGGAGTGCCGAGAGCATCGCTGCTTCTTGGCACCTACAAGCAAGCATCTCCACTCTCCCTCCCGCCTCTTTCGCTTGTCCCAGCCTGGTACCGGATCATGCGGGTAATTCCATTTTCCCATCAAATGCTGTTGTTGATCACCTCTGTAACGTAAAGATGCTTGCCCAGATCATGCTGCAGAACCTTGGGTTTAAGTGGAGTTTCACAGTAACAGAAGTCACAATATATGAATAGGTTAGTAACAAGATACAGACTAACTTCCCCATTACCTTCCTTTCCCTCTGGAACACTGAGTTAAGCCTTTCTTCTTTGTGTTAAAAATTTCCCACTGGAAATGCTCTTTTTGAAAAATGTTGACTAAAGAAAGTAGAAGAATTTTATAGGAATTTATCAACTTGATCTCAAAGGTAACTGCAAAATTACATAAATGTTGCATTTCATCGAAATCAGAGTGTTTCATTTTGCCATTTCAATAAACTACAGTAAAGCCAGAGTAAAAAGGGTGAAACGGAGAACTCCTCGCTGGCCAAAATGAAATACCACTTTTACTGTGGAATGGAAATTCCATGATGATTCACTCTGCCTTTAATAGGTATTTGTGCATCTTTTCAAAAGTTAACAATCCATGAGAAATTCACCAATTCTGGTTTTTTATTTACGGCTTTGGGGGGTTGGGGGTGTGTTGTGGATATAGAGACAAGGTATTGCAAACACAGAGCATGCATTCCATGTGCTGCTACCTATTAAACAAAAATAAGAACAAAGTGTAGTTGTAGTTCTGACCATTCAGGGCGTTTGGAGCAGGAGCGCTCGGACCTGCAGCTTTAATTCATGTTCCTCTGGGTACTGAGCACAAAGCTGGGGCATCAGCTGGTACCAGTGAGTCCCCAAGAGTCATGCAGGTTTTGAACTAAGGTTTTTGTTTCTGAACCACTTCTACTTAAACAACTGAATAAAATATTTAAATTATGATGTCTTTGAATCAGGACTTTCCAGGAGATACGACAGTCTTCAAAAAAAACCATTATGAGGTTGATGTAGAGATAGTAAGATTCTCTGACCTTTACAATGGTGGTTTATATATTAACTTATAGTTTCAAAAGTTAATGAAAATCACAGGGGAAATTATCAATATTTATTTTTTTAAAAATCATCTTAATACTGAAAAGAAAAATTGTTGTTTTGTTTCATAGCTCATGGAGCTTTTATCTCTCTGACTTGAGTGACTTTCCACATCAAGTAGGGTGTATATTCTGAAAATCTTGCAGTAAAAGACAAGGAAAAGTATTTTTCCTTTATATCTGAACTGTTGTATTCAGAACCATAGTCTTTGATGACTCTAAAATGCCAGGACCCTTTCCCAAATCATGTCAGGATCCAGGTCTGGCCCTTCCATGGTTTCAAAGTTATGACAAGAGACAGGTATCTTGTACAGAGTGTGTAACCTGAAGATGCCAGGGGTCAGGGGACTCTGCCATTACAGCTTAGTCCCGGTTCTTCTCCCCAGGGGAGGCTGAAGGCAACCCAGGCTGGCGACTCGCTCTCTGCCATGAGATGCAGGCAGCAGGTCAGCTGAGGAAGGGATGAACTTCGATAGCCATTCTTCAGGGCAGAGCAACAGCCAGGGCTCCCTGGCAGCAACGCTCCCTCCTGGCTCAACATACGCAGTGGTTCTCTGGGTGCCTCTCAGGCTGTGTCCCATCCTTACCCCATCCCTTCCACCTGGTTTTCCCAGTTCTCTGGGACAGAGTAGGTGCCCAAGCATCCTGCAAGACCTCCCTGTCTGGGAACCCATTTTCCTTGCAGCAGGAGCTGCTTCAGACACCAACCCTTCTAGGAAAACCTAGTCCTGAAGGAATCTGGGGTTGGGTCCTAAGAAACAGACAAGCACACAAGCATTCAAAATTTAGGTGGATGCTCGACACACGTGCACAAGACATGCAGTTCTGGTCCCCTGGCTGCCCAACAGTCATTGTCTTACTGAGGCGACCAACTTACTGACAAAAATTATATTAAAAATTATTTGTATACAATATAAATAATTTTTTTTAAAAATGAAAAATACTGATAAAGACTGTGAGATAACTTTCTGACATAATTTTTTTTAAAGTACTGAGCACTCACAGTTTCCACTATTTTCTCGAGTTGAGCAGCAAAAACTTCTACCCCACGTATAATTTTCAGTTTAGTTGCTTCCTCTGTACACGTTGCTACTGTCTCACAATCAGGTTAAAGAGTGTATTCATTGGACTCCCATTGTTTTTGGAGAAGGCCTTGGTCGAAGTATTTTAGTACAGTGGGTCAGCTTATTCATCCAGAAAATAAGCATGATCATATCTGCCTCAGAAGGTATTGTGAGGATACAATAATTATTATGTGTTTGTAAAGTGCTTTAAGAATTCCTCATTAAAAGAATTAAACTGCAATTACTGGGGGGGGTTCTTAGTTTTTTTTATTATTACTTCCAGGGACTTCCCCCTCTCTGGCCTGAACTTACCAGCCTATTCCCTCAGACTTGTTTAGCCTACTTTTAAATTGTTACTCTAATTTCAGTGCCAAAAGAAATGCTGAATCATGAAACTGAGGTTTTGGAAAACTTTATTTATATTAAAGAAATGCACCCAACAGCATTTCAAGCTTCCTCTCCACTATTTCTTGCGGCATCCCTCAGTTTGTGCGACTGTCACACATTCAGGAGGGTTGTGCCGTGCTCCTGCCCCTTGGCAGGTTGAAGGCTACATTTTTTTTTACTAGATGGAGAATGTTTTGCTTTATAACTGTCAAAAGGCAGATCCCCCCACGCCACATTTTGGCATCTTCTCCCGTCTAATCTTTCTCTGCAGTGCAAACGCCCTTGAGTCTTATCACAAGGAAATCCTGAGTGCAGCGTTTTGTTAAGATTCCTGGTGCAGTTTATGGTAATTGTAACCATCCCACACCACCACAGCCATGCACACTTCGGGGTTTTATGTTGGGTCATCCACAGGGTTATCAAATTAAACACCATCCAAAAGAGCTATCCAACTAAACAGCGTTACTGGAATAATGGCACATTTCCTAAGCAATTAATGGTAGTGACTGGCATACGGAGAGTCCTTATATTTCTTCATCACTTAGTCATTAATCCAAGGGAACACCAGCACTGAAATAGACCAGTAGTTATAAACAGAGTTACATCCAAAGATTAAAAAAAAAAAAAAAGATTATCTAAATCTGGGCTTGGATAGGACCTTGCATTTCAAACTTACATCAAACTAAACCATGAAAACTTTATATATTCCAAGCAATTCATAAAAGTAAAGGTCTTTGAAAACATTTCAGAAGTTAAACAGTGAGGCCTAAAATCATGTGAGTTTTAAGAACACAAAATTTAATGCAGTGTTGCTTGACAGAAGAAAAATGTACTCGTCATTCATAATTTGCTTTCTATTTTATAGAGTCTCTATTTTATATTTGTAAATGTAGGCAGTTGCTTAACTTGAGCACATTAGTGATTTCATTGATTTCAGATGTTATTATGTTCTTGCAACTTCAGATGAATTTCAGATATAGGAAGGTCATCATTTGGACTTGTAGTTTATAGAGAGTCTTACAGTCTTTGCACAAGTGGAAAGTATATAAATATAATGTAAATCCTTATAAAGGATAGTCGTACAACGACATGTGCTACATGAGGAAAATCCTAATTTTTACTGTTGTTAGAAGAATCTGAATTTTTACCAAAATGATGAAATAGAACTGGCTATGTATAGATAAACAGCAATAACTAACCAGTCTTCAGACTTGTTCCCCAGCTACGGGCACAGATGCGTACTGAGGTTTCTCCAAAGAGTTTAAAATTCGGTTCTGACAAATATATAACAAAAGGAGAAGTAAAACAGAGAGATTAAACCAACAACACATTTCATACCGACGAAGCACTTAACCTAGTTGATTTTAACCTTTTTGATTTAAAAAAAAAAAAAAAGAAAAATATTTGCCCTAAAAATTCTTCTCTATCAATCCTTTCTCCATGGGCAAATAACATTTTGTTGCAGGCCAAGGGTGGCTTCAGGAGCTATACCTTCTCCTCTGACACGCTCGCTCATTTGTATTCCTGGCTGCACAGCAGCACAGTGCACATTTCCTCCTGAGCCGCTGAGCCAGCCTCACTGCAAGCCCTTTGAATAGGCGCCCGTAGGGTCACCGTGATCTCACCCCTAACCCTGCTACTCGATATTCACCTGAAGCTGCTGTTGGGCAGGGGGTTCATTTTCGGCAAGGAATGAGGGGATTTAGCCACAAAAATCCCATTAACAGCAGAGGAGCTGCACGGCTTAAACCTCGGCGCACCGTACCGAAAACTTACCCCCCCATCTCTGATAAAAATCCCCATAATGGATTCTTTGTTTTGAAGGAACCACCGAGATATTTTGTGGTGACACTGCAACTCATCTGAAACACTACACCACTACTGAATGGTTTACTTAATTAAGAATTCCTAAGTAAATATTTTGAGTGTGCATCAGTTGCAGAAATTGGCAGAAGCGTCCCGGGCTCTGAATGCCATCTGCATATGTTTAGGCTTTCAATTTTGTTTTCCACCGCTGGCTTTGGGAAGTCATTGTTCGGCGCATGTGTTATTGAAATGGAAATCAAAGAGGGCTGTGTGGTACTGTCCTGGGGTGCGCTCGGCTCTGCTGGAGCTCCAAGCCGAGCCTTTGGACCTGGGGGCCAGGGACAGCAACACGTTCACTCCCAAAAAATGAAAGGCATAGATTTCTCTGAGGAGTTCACCCCTAAAAAACCAAACCCTGGTAGATTGTATAGTGCGATTGCTGTCATGGTCAAGAATGAAAGTGGTGGGATAGGTAAGCTTGAGGGATGATTCACACAAGGGCAGAGCGTGCCGTGGGCTCAGTGCCTGCTTTAGAGAGGAGTGGGAACAAAGACCCACCCCTGTAAGCAATAGTGATGGGGGGAAAATGAGCAAAGCTTTGGATTCACATCCTCCCCTTCCTGCCAGCTGGGAGGCACAGGATGGCTGCTATGAAGGCAGCAGCAAATGATTAGGCTTCAGGAGGAAGCAGGGGAGACATTGCCTAGCGGAGAGATGTCCCCAGGTCACAGCGCCAGTGCGGCAGCGTCCTGCATGCTGCCCCTAGGACTCACACTCACAGGCTGTACCACAGCAGCAAGCACAGGCTCTAACCAAGGGTTGCCTTTGGTTTTGTGTCCGTGGAGATGACGCTTTTATACAATCCCCACTGATGTGGCATTTACCCCACTAGTTCTGTGGTGTATACCAAAGAGCCTACGCTGAGTACCAGAATCAGCAGTGCAGGTGTCAACATTATGAGCCCAAATGGAGATGGTAAAAGCCCATGAGTCAGCAGAGCACCCTCCTCTACAAGAAGGGGTTGTAGCTTGCACTGTCCTTTTGGTTGCTGCACAAAACCATAGCTTTACCAGTAGTCCTGAGCCCAAATTGTAGGATATCTGGGGAGCGGTACTCGCTTTGGCCTACGGGAGAGATGGGGAGGGACTCTTTATGAGGGAGTGGAGCAATAGGACAAGGGGTAATGGTTTTAAACTGAAAGAGGGAAGATTTAGATTAGATATCAGGAAGAAATTCTTTACTGTGGAGATGGTGAGGCACTGGAAGAGGTTGCCCAGAGAAGTTGTGGATGCCCCATCCCTGGAAGTGTTCAAGGCCAGGCTGGATGGGGCTTTGAGCAGCCTGGTCTGGGGAGAGGTGTCCCTGGCCATGGCAGGTCGTTTGAACTAGATGATCTTTAAGGTCCCTTCCAACCCAAACCGTTCTATGATTCTTAATTCAAAAAGCTCCATCTGAAGGCCCAGGAGCCTCATTTGAATGTCATTACAGCAGTATAGGAGGACTGGGAGTGGTTAGAGACGAAATTTGACTCTCCTACTCATCAGCTGTCAATCACCATCAGTGCTTTGTATCAGCCTTGCGCTAATCCTTACTCCTCATGCCAGAGCAAGAGAAAGCAAAAACATCTATGACTCAGGAGTATTTCGGGCATGATGTCTCCTGAGAGTTATCCCAAAAAATGGCAATCCAATATGATTGTAAGTTGACCCATATCTTACTTAGTATATGACTGATCCACTGCAATAATTTTTATTAATATTTAAGTGAGGCAACACTTGATATGTAACAGCAGGATATCTTAAAGACCTGTTACATCTCCAGTTTACCTATACTGAAATTTTTTACACCAAGGGAAGACTCATGGAAAACGGAAATGCCTCATATGCCCTATTGTATAAAGCACACTGGCAAATTGGACATTTACATTTACATTGAACATTTACTCTCTTACAGCAGGCATTCTGAATTTGCATGGCAAAGGACTATATAACAAGCCTTTTCTTTCTTGTCTCCACTCACATTAATCTAGGGGCATCTTGCTATACGGTGGAAAACATTCACATCTTGTACATATAAAAATCAATAAAAGTAAAATAGGATGTTAAAATATCTGAAGTGTGGGAAACATTGATTCCAAAGCAATTTGGGTTTCAAGAAGCGTTTGGTTTGCTAAACCAGAGTAAAGTGATAGGCTTTAGCAAGCTGTGGCCTGTGTTGGAAGCTGCAGGAAGGCAACAGCTCTCCTGGCACGCATGGGACAATTTGTGAAAGGCCGGAATATTCCTGCTTTGGGCTTGCCAGTGATGAAGGTGGTGACACGTGGCATAACTGAACTCAGCTGAGTAAGTTTAATGAAAAGTGGTGTTGATATAAAATCATTTGATTCCTTTTGAAAACCCAGGACTTTATCAAATTTAGAAATCAAACTGAAACATGTTTCATACAATATTTTTCTTATGGCTATATAAACACTGTTAGCAGGACCTGCCATTTCAGTTCCACAGCATACCTCTGTTATGCCCTGCAAAGTACCAAGCAACTTCTACCATCAGTAACAAAAATGTCCATTCCTGAATGCCAAGACATTTGCTGAGCACTTCCAGTTGGTATTGGTGTCTAGCACTACTATTTGTCTGCGACCCCATTTCTGTTTTCCTTTAGCACTAGAAAGAGTCATGCTGATATCTAACAGAAAGTTACAGAGTTGTTTGCTGAATAGCGATCCACCACAGTGGAAAGGAAAATGACCTTGCAGAATAACTGTGGTGGGATATTGCAGTTCCCCTGTGGGGGAATACAACTTTGAAATACCAAAATGGCTGGAAGAGATAAGCCGCAATTTTTTGATGTCTACTCAAAAACAATTCAATATTACGGAGAAACAAATATTTCACACTTAAAGTTGTAAAATGTGTACTTTTGTTATGTTTTTCATATATTAAATAAGAATGAATAAACTCTACCCATGACATACGCATAGATACACCAAGTGCAAGGTCCTGCACCTGGGTCATGGCAATCTCAAGCACAAATACAGGTTGGGCGGAGAACAGGTTGAGAGCAGCCCTGAGGAGAAGCACTTGGAGGTGTTGGTAGATGAGAAGTGCGACATGAGCCAGCAGTGTGCATTCGCAGCACAGAAAGCCAACTGCATCCTGGGCTGCATCAAAAGAATCAGGGCCAGCAGGCTGAGGGGGGTGATTCTGCCCCCCTGCTCTGCTCTCATGAGACCCCACCTGGAGTATTGTGTCCAGCTTTGCAGTCTCTAATATAAGAAGGACATGGACCTGTTGGAGCAGTTCCAGAGGAGGGCCACAAAGATGATCCGAGGGCTGGAGCACCTCTCCTATGAAAAGAGGCTGAGAGAGTTGGGGTTATTCAGCCTGGAGAAGAGAAGGCTCCAGGGAGACCTTACAGCGGCCTTCCAGTACCTAAAGGGGCCAACAGGAAGGATGGGCAGGGGATCTTTATCAGGGAATGGGGCAATAGGACAAGGGGTAACAGTTTTAAACTGAAAGAGGGGAGATTTAGATTAGATATCAGGAAGAAAATCTTTACTCTAAGGGTGATGAGACACTCAAACAGGTTGCCCAGAGAAGTTGTGGATGCCCCATCCCTGGAAGTGTTCAAGGCCAGGCTGGATGGGACTTTGAGCAGCCTGGTCCAGTGGGAGGTGTCCCTGCCCAGGGCAGGGGGGTTGGCACTAGATGACTTCCAAAATCCCTTCCAACTCTAACCATTCTATGATTCTATGTGGGCATTTTCCAAACTTTATTCCAAGACTTAAATAGCCGTAAGTGGAGTGTACATTTTGGCTTTGTCCAAAGTTTAGCAGACTTCTCTCCCCTGTGTAAAGGTTAAAAGGGGAAGAGAAAGTTTAAGTCCTTCAGGCAGAGTCCAAGACTTGGCAAGACCTGCTGAACTTGTGAGATTTGATGAAAGTGTGTCAGAGTCATGGTGTGGCTCTGAAACTGTGGTAGAACAGCTCTCGTGCACAGAAGCATGTATTCCTTGGTTAGCTTGCTGTACAGTGTCTTTCAGTTAATAGCAGGTATGCATTTGTGGGTTTAACAACTTAAAGATGGACTGTTGGTGGAATCTATTTTAAAATACATCCTTTGTTATATTTTTCATTTAAATATATGATATATGTTAATCTTTTGGTTTTGCATGCACGGGGCTTCCATGGACATGGTACAAAAATTGAAAGAGGAAAGCATGTAATAGTGGGTCCATGGGAAAGGAAGATACCTGCTTCCCAAAAGGAAATCATCTTGCTTTACTGCTATGGCGGTTCAGGTAGGAACTAATTTTTGTTAGCCAAGATCTGAGCAGTCAATGAGAAAAAATTCAGAAAATTTACTAATGAGCCATTATGTTGGAAAATTTAGTCTTTTGTGTTAATTTTAAAACTACACTGCAGTGGCTGTTAATTGTGAGGATGAAAGCATGTATGTGGCTTTAAGCTACCCCGAAAAGCCATAAAAAGTAGTCTCAGAGGTCCTTTTAAGTGAGGAAGGTGGAGAGGCCATATTGACCCCACACACAATGTGCAATTTGGACAAAATGACCACTGGAGGTTGCTATTTGTGCACAGATATATGACCACAAATCAAGCTGTCTGACTGGTCTTGGCTTAGCAGCAAAAGGGAAAAAAAAAAAAATTACTTTGACAGTGACATTGCATTTTTGTACACTGAATACACCAATATACTCTGAGTCATGATTTATTTTTTCTTTCCTCACCACATTTTTCATGGTGGTAAATCTGCTAAGGCCATGAGATATCAGGATGTGAAATGAAATAACATAGAATCATCATAGTATCATAGAATATCAGGTTGGAAGGAACCTCAAGGGTCATCTGGTCCAACCTTTCTTGGCAAAAAAAATGTTTGCATCCGCAAACAGAATTGAAATGAAGAAACCCATAGGCTTGATACTGTCAGGTTTCCTTACTGGCCTGTTTCTACAGGTGGAGTGGGGGCATTGCTCAAACCAGTGGCAACATTTGTTGTTCCCATCTGTTCTAATTGTCCTGCTTAAGGCAAGACTGCTGTCTGCCAATACAGAGGATGAAGAGCACAAGGTCTTCTCTCGATTTTTTTTCTACAATTGATGAAGCTTTGGGACGACACACCATCAGAGGAAAGACAGCCTTTCCCGAGCAGATGTGCAGGAGGTAAGGAAGTGAGTGTGATAACTGGGCGCATCCTTGTCAGTGCCCAAGTGTACCAGGCAGTTCATTGGCTCCTTGACATACTCCCAAATTGGTTGCAGAGCCTTGAGCCCTAGATGTTTTCCTCCTCAATGGCCCGCTTTCACCTTTCACTCAGATTACATGAGTTGGTGTACACTCATTTATAGTGACCTCATTTGCATTGTTTCCAAGATGTGGGAAAAACTGAGAAAGAAACACGAAGTCGCAGAAGCAGAAACCTTTGACCTCTCCAGGTTTGGTGTGAAGGCAGCTATTCTTTGCCCTTTTTCGGAGCAACTAATTACGTCACAGTTTCTCTCAGCTGATCTGCTTTTGAAATCAAGATATTTTGTCTCTTCTGACATTCTTCTACGGATTTAGAGACCCATACCCGTTCTGTGGATAGTACTGTCACATTGCTACCAGTGAGCAGAATGCCATGTCACATTACTCAGTGGCAGGTCGGCACAACCAGAAAGAGAGTCCACAGAAAATTACACAGGCACAAGCTATTGGAAGCAGTGGAGCAGCATCTGTTCAGTTTTAGGTGACCTGGCAGATACAGCCCCCCTCCTGGCCTCGGTCTTGGAGATGCGGAGTAGTTGCACTACCAGCCTGCCTCTCAGACCAGGGTACTTCTGCACCATCACCCAGCCCTGAGCTCAGCCTCATGCAGACACATCCAGACTAGCTTTGGGTGACCTGTTAGAAGTTTCCTGAGACAGGTTTAGCAACCAGGAGGTTCTGCTATGGCTAGACAGGTAGCTTTAAATGAGCTCACTAGGCTGGCTGCGACATGGGCATGCTCCTCAAACAGAGGTGCCCTGAAAGTCCCCTTCAGCCTGCACAGCTCACGTGACATTTTGCAAAGCCTTGATTTAAGGACCAGCATATTAAATATCAGAGATCTGTCACAGATTTCAATGTGCTAGATGCACAGTTGACACCCTTCTTGCTTTCCTGGTCATGCAGTCCTATTTGCTTCAGTGGGAAATTTGCTATTAAGCTGCAAGTCAGCCTAAATAAATGCATCAGAATATATCCTTGCATAAAGCCTTCATTGTGAACAACAGATCCACAAATTAATCAAAGATGTAGAAGCTTTGCGCCAAGGTAGATACCTAAGAAATACAGAGTGCAGACACCCTGCAGTTGGTAGTTTTTAATGCTTGTAATAAATATTTGTCTAAAAATAAAATAAATATAAAAGCAGCGCATTTTTAAACAAACACATGAATTGCCCTTGTAAAAAAATATTTTTTTAGTAGCCTATTAGTGCATTAATTAATCTTGCCTTTTCTTTTCTGAGTCTATTTGGCAACAGTTATTTCCCAGTGACAAAATTACTTGCAGCCTTTCTGCACCATCACAACTAACTGTAAACAAAACTGCTTGCCGTTTTTATGGAGCGGGTCTGTATTCCTTGCAACCAGCAAAACTCCCATTGGTTCTCGATCATCATGCAAAGAGAAATTCGGATCCCTCAGATAGATAACTTATGCTTAACTTCTTTACATGAATTATCTCATTCAAGTTGCAAGACAGTTTGTGTACGTGAGGTTATTTGGGTTAGTAAGAGAACAAAAGAGGGTTCGGTTGTGAATACACTACAAGACGCATCAGATCTTCAGATCTGTTCCCAGAACTTGAACAACATGATAAAATAGCTGCAATCTGAGAAAACCTTGAAAAAAAAAAAAAAAAAAAAAAAAGAGGGAACCCCCCAGAAACTGTAGAATATAAAAAAATATATCTCCTATGCAGATTTCCAAACATTCAAAACATTATTGTATTCAGCGTGTGGGCTTTCTGTGAACAGAAACACTGTGTTTTATAATCTGAACTGTCAACACTGGTGCAAAACAATGTAACACCCAACAGAGCTATCCATGACTTTCTAAGGTTTCTTTCAGCTGCTTATTTCAAAATTTTAATTTCGAGTGATGCAAGAGCCATGGTAAACCACACAGTAACTTTTCTAGTTCCCCAGCTTGTTGAGCTTATTCCAGGTGTTCAGGAGGATTAGCAAAAGCCATTTTGAGTTGTTTTTCCAGAGGGAGTTTCTAAATTTGGTAGGCAGCCATAAAAATCATGCATCTGTGTTATTATCCCAGTAGCCCGTGTTGGGTGTGTCCCTGGCTTTTTTGCAAATCGCTATAAGCTTGTGAAAGCAGCTGGATGAAATACTTCCCCTTCTAAAATCTTCTCTCAAAAGATCACACACACACACTGGCAGTCATACCTATGCAAGATTTTACCTGCATTTTTGTTATGGTGTATATTGACCCCAATTAAGCTTCTTCCTGCCTTCGAACTGAAGATGCTATGGGCATCTTGCATGCTTTCCTCTTCCAGTTCTCTTTCTAAATCTAGTAAGTCGAATAAGTCACTTTATGGCCATGTAATCCAAATAATGAACATAATGAAAGAGGTAAGCAATAATAAATGTTTGGGATTCACAGCTGAGCCAGCAGAGCTGGTACTAGAACAGCTACATAAAAATGAAGTATAGGAAATCTATAGGGTATATAGGCAGATGGTCAGCACAGGCAGCATCAGTCAGTGAGCACCCAGGGCAGGTTAAGCATGGCTTAACAGCTACGCCTGAGTCACACTCTACTTTTCATCTTCTGCCAGCCTCATAGGCTCAGATAAATATTCCTTCACTGCTAACAAATACTGACTCTGTTTCTTTTCCCAATTCTCTTGCTCTTGCCACTGATTTTTTTAACCTTTTTACCCTTAAGTGCAATAGAAACTGATAGAGAAGTGTAACCTTTCTGTCTGAATTACATTGAACCATTCCAGAGGAGAAAAACTACGATATCATCGTAGACTACAATTAAGTCTTGAAACTATTAAATTTTCCTAAAAGCCTACAAATTAAATACAATTAAACCCTATGGCACTAACCCACCACTCAGAAAGCGAGGTTAGTTTAAAGGGGTTGTGATTATAGCCAAGAATAGTCGTGGGCATGCTCTAAGATGTGAAATCTGCAACCTGCATTCTTCGTTTCTCCCAGTGGGTACCCAGACGATGCGACGTGCCTTTGCACATGGTGTTAAGCCAGACCAGGCAAAACAAAGCACACGCTTATCTTTAAGTGTACCCGCAAAACACATGCATCTCAGGATCTATAAGCACGTGCCAAAGCACTCTGTTGGACTGGCATATGTACCCACAGCAGTGTGCAGAGCTGGCCGCTGGCTGCTTACATCGAGAGACTCCCGTTAGGGTATTACAAGACCACAAATGCTGGAGACTGAATGAGCTGCATTCCCTGGAGAGGGTCTTGTGAGGAAGCAACGTGGTAACCACTTCTATCTGACAGATGATGAGAAGTCACAGTATTAACAACAGAAGGGAGTAAATAAGACAGAGAGTGACCTTAAGGAGACAGTAGTCCACCCACCCTCCCTGAGGCAGAATCAGCTACACACTTCTCATGCCTAACAGATACTTAGTACTATTTATAAAATTACTCTAACTTAATTTTCCCTAAATTTCAACAATTAAAGGTCAGTGCATCTTCTTTAATGCCCTATGGAAACAGAGAATATTGTGTCCCCAGAGGTCTTGCACCATCTTTACCATTTTTTATAAATCTTCTACAGAGCAAAACAGTCCTCATCCAACTTTTCCTCTCAGGTGTGACACCTTGGATCATTTCTATCGCTCTCTTCAATGTCCCCTCCCACTGGTCCATGTTTTTCTGTACAAGAAGCTGCTAAACTGAATACGACTGACACTGAAAGAAATACATTCCCCTCTCCTCACGGGGATACAATCAAAAGATAACTGGTTTTGCTATCCCACACATCTAATGCCATTCTGGATGCTGCCCGCTACCTACTGATCCTGGGCTTAGCTCTAATTCAGGCAATACCCCAATGCAGCTGTGATCAGCAGGTGTCTTCTATATCATGCTCTTATTCTTCCTTACTTACCAACATTATGTCCCAAAACAAACCCCTAAAGTGTCCCTCCTTCCTTCATACCACAATCTGAAAAGGCACGTAGCAGAAAAGGTGGGACTGCTGCTCCTCTCGGGTTTGGTCCAGTGCAGAGATGCCCTATACGAGGGGAATAACCAACTCCATACCTCTCTACTCTGCTCTGCTCTGGTGAGACCTCACCTGGAGTACTGCTTCCAGCTCTGGAGTCCTCAACACAAGAAGGACATGGACCTGTTGGAGTGGGTCCAGAGGAGGGCCACAAAGATGATCCGAGGGCTGGAGCACCTCTGCTGTGAGGACAGGCTGAGAGAGTTGGGGTTGTTCAGCCTAGAGAAGAGAAGGCTCCGGGGAGACCTTATAGCAGCCTTCCAGTACTTAAAGGGGGACGACAGGAAGGATGGGCAGGGGATCTTTATCAGGGATTGTAATGATAGGACATGGGGTAATGGCTTCAAACTGAAAGAGGGGAGATTTAGATTGGATATCAGGAAGAAATTCTTTACTGAGAGGGTGGTGAGGCACTGGAACGGGTTGCCCAGAGAAGCTGTGGCTGCCCCATCCCTGGAAGTGTTCAAGGCCAGGCTGGATGGGGCTTTGAGCAGCCTGGGCTAGTGGGAGGTGTCCCTGCCCATGGCAGGGGGTTGGAACTAGATGATCTTTAAGGTCCCTTCCAACCCAAACCATTCTGTGATTCTGTAATTAGGGACCAGAGACCTCAGGCCATCTTCAATACTGAGGCTCCCTGGCTGCCCATGTTAGATTAAGCACCACGCTCTGGGATAGCTGTAGGTGAAGGGGAATGATCTGATTTGAGAAATTGTTGGTTTCATGTTGAGAGTGAAACTTAATATATCGAGTATATCAAAACTAATACTGGCTCAACACTGAGATTTTCCTTTGTATCCTTCGTAACAGTATAGGAGGAAAAGGAAGCAAAGCACTGTCAAATCTGAAAATAGGTACATGTGGAGGGAGGAAAGAAATAGAGTTGAGACCTGCAGTTAAAGTGACTATTTAGTCCTCTTTTTAGAGTGAGTTTCCATTGCTTTTGACTTCTTCAGTTCCTGCATGCATACAGTGTTAAAACTGTCTCGGCCTGCGAAAAATATTTTGACTCATTGAACTTGTGTCCTACCCCTTCATTAGTAGAACAGTTGCAGTTGTGCAATTAGCATCCAGTTATCAGTACTCCTTTGATTTGTAAATAAGGGGAGTTGCAGCATCTGACTTTGAAAGATGGGGCAGATGGAAGGAAAGTACAGTAAAAAGTGTAGAAACAGAGTTTGAATAGATTATGCTTGATATTTACATTAAAGCTTTTAGTATCTGAGACAGGGTAAACTCTGCAACTAAAAGTATCCTCATTAATACTTAAAATACAAAAAGGTCATGTTTTAAAAGCATATATTTAAGCAGTGTTAGAAATATTGCATATGTTGTCTCCCACAGATACACAGTCTGAACAAATCTAAAGCAAGTTTTGGTGCAGTAGTGAGTAGAATTACAGCAGAGGAAACTAGTTTCCCAGTAAGCTATAACCAAAGTATGCTTGAGGTGTTCTGGTTTCATTGCCTTTCTGAGAATTGGAACAACTGCGCAGAATAATTTCTCTAATCAGAGATCTGTGAACTGGTTAAGAGTAATTTGGTGGTGTGAAGCTTTAGCCTGGTCTGGAAACTAAATGAACGACAGATGTTCTCTACTAATCCTCTCTCCCTTCCCAGAAGGGGAAGGGAGAGAGAATAAGGGAGGGAGACTTATAGGTGAAAAAAAGACTAAATCAGCTTTAATGAAATATTAATAATAAGAAGAAAATATAATAATATTAATAAGAAAATAATGAACTATATTTTTAAATGTATACAAAATCAATATCAAGCTCCCAGGATGATGACCATGTCAGTGGCAGGCACTGAGAAAGTCCCAGACTGGACTCGGCAGCAGACAGGAACTGGATTCAGGAATATGTGGGTGGGATCAAAGGCAGAAGAACAGAGTCCTCCTCGGACACTGACCATTGAAGACAAAGAAGCTGACCCCTTTGATCTGTCAGCTTTTATACTGAGCACGATGCAGATGGAATGGAATACCCTCTTGGTCAGTTTTGGGTCACCTGTCCTGCCTGGTCCTCCCTGCAGGTGTGACCCCTTTACGCTTTTCCACTTCTGATCCACCAACGGGGCACAAAAGAAAGTGAGCTGACCTTGGGTGTTACAGGAATAGTGCAGCCAGTTGGAATAGACTTAACTGAAAAGTAAAATTACTGAAAAGGAAAACTGGTTTTATTCTATCCCAAACCAGGACAGGTGGCATCACTTCGAGCCTTACTGGGTCATCCTCTCACATCTCAAAACAAAGTCAAAAAAGTTTTTGTTTTAAGGAATGAAATGTGCTGGTGAAAAAGTGTATTTCAGTTGCAGGCTGAAATGCAGTCTCTCTTTGTTACATTTCTAGGACAGTCTGTCTGGTTCAAGGGGCCCTAGGAATTAAGACTAATAGTCCAATCATTAGATGCTTTTGAATTTGCTATAATTCATGGATTTTCTATAGAATGTAGTATAAAGCTTTCTATCCAATACTACTTTAAATAAACAGCTCTAGAATTTAGCCAGCATTTACATTTTTTTATTCAACTCCTGAGCATTTCATCCTAGTGAAAATCAGAGAGTCTAATTTTATTGGATTATCATTGCATTATTCTATCAAAGTGAATCCTTAAACTCCAGTTTCTCTTGCTCACACACAATGAACTTGTACCACATCCCATCTTAGCCTATACAATCCAGGATGAAAGTTTACTGCCATGGCAAAACAAACCTGTAGCATGGGAAAGACATCATTGTAATGCAAAATTACAGGGAAGCTGAAAGCCCAAAGTAACTTTGAGAGCTGGAGTTTGGTTTCTTTGGATCTCTAATCCCCAGAATGGCTCAATTTTTTTGTCCAAATTGTTCACCCAGGTCTAATGACCATTGAACACTCTAGCAGGCACTACACATGAGATAGGATTAGGAGGTCATGGGTTCAGTCCGTAAGTAGGACCACTCACCCCTGTCACAAATCTACTCAGTTGACAGACAATTCTCTGTGATGAGTTGGCCACCCATTTGGAGGGTCAACAGAAATCTCGCTTATTTTGAAAATTTGACCATGAGACACAAACTGCCTTTCTGTGTGGGGAAGCCCACCCCACAGATACCCAGAAAAAAAAAAAATCACAGTTCATGCTGTTCAAAATCTATCCTCCCAAGGCTCTTCCTGTGGTGGCTAGTATTTTCCAAGCTGAGTGCTTTTAATCTGACTTCTAGTGTGTTCTAAAGAATATTTACAGCATGCTGTAATAATCTCTATTTTAAAGGATCGACTAGTTGCTTTGAGTGAACACCATACATATTTGTTCAGTAACTTTAATAAAGAGAATGTTTCGAATGCTTTCACACACAAAAAAAGGCATTACAAAATAATACCTTAATGCCATGTCTTAAAGTATACTTTAGACCTCTCTTAAGCATCTTGTTTGTTAAGCTTCAAAACTTCCTGTCACCCAGAAAGAAAAAAAAAAAAAACCCACAGCGTTCTTCTGTCTTACAGAAGTACAAGAGTAAGAAAATCGCCTCTTTGGGGTGTTTTGTTTAGTGTTTGGAAAACTATCGTTTCATGAAGGATCTGATAACTAGCCCATATGTTGCGTGATCCTGATAATACAATCCAAACATCACAAACCAACTCCCCAAAGCTAAGAAGAATGAGCAACTTTGTTGCAGAATAAAACAATGCAATCTCATGCTAACCCAAAATCCAGTTCCTCTGGAAGTACCAAATGCCTAATTCACAGTGAAAATAGATGGTGACAGATGACGACGCATGTCCTACAGCTTGACGTTGCCTCCCAGAGATGAAACAGAGGGCTTGATCTCTTGTGGTGTTAAAAATCCTCTGGCATTTTTTGGAGTCAGAATACTGATGGAAAATCAGATAATTATACTTGCCTGCATAAGTATTAACTATATATTGTATTCTCCTCTTCCTGTTTAAACAGTCTTACTGCATTTGGTCTGCACAACAACCCTCCTAGCTCTTTTCTGGTAAAGCTGGGGGCAAGAAAACTGCTGATTACTTGAGTAAATGTGATACCATTTCCTGCTGAATGGCTGATATTTTCCAGTTCTGAACTGAATGACTCTACCTAGGAATTTAGACATGGTTTGGTATTTAACTCTATGGCTCAGTGGGACAATCCTGTGAATGAAGAATTGAACACACGTGTCAGAGGCCTCCAACTGTTTTGGGGCTCCTTCAGAAAGGACAAATATATCGTATATTCATGACTTAGTTATATATAATGCGTAAAAAGTGTAGGTAGGTGTGTCTCTATCTCAAAAAGAAAAGGTGTATGAATTTGTGTGTTTGTTAGGATCCTCTCTGGAGAGGTGAAGTGATGTCAGGATGGATTTTGACCATAACCTACCACAGAGGAACTGTGGGTGGCAAAAGAGCTGGCTTACAGTATGGCCAGACTTATGAAATAGGCTTACAACTTTTGAACATAAAATCCTGTGCTTTGAGGATTTGAGGGCTGTCTAGAAACGGCAATGAATGAATCCATACTGCACAGAAGAGGATGATCACCCTTCTTGTTTTGCTAGTAGAGGAAAACGTGATTCACAGAACTGGGGACTTCAAACAGGAAGCTTGAGATTATAATCATTTTTATACCATAGCCACTTTTTGAACCATAAATGTCATGATTGATCCTCTAGCCAGTTTGGTTACTTAACTCAAAACCACCCTTGTGTTCTTTCAGTGACAGACATAAACAGTCAGTTTCTTGGTGAAGGGATTATTTTCAGTTCTGACAAATGTTCAGCACAGTGTATCCTCCATCTCTACACAATATCACTACATACAACTTTAACACAGAGAAAAGTTCCTCAAGAATAAGAAACGTTTCCCATGACAAAAAACTCAATCACTCAGAAGGAAAAGTTAAACCCAAAAGAGAAATAAAATAGTTTGTGGTATAAAGTCTTAAGACATTGCAGCCCACTAGAGTCACTTTTACTCACTGAAGTGTACACCAAGACCTGCATGAAGTGCTAATAACTTCCAGGAATGAGACAAGAAAGACCAGAGAAAACTAGAAATCTTGGGAGAAAGGGACCTCATAGACTGATCCTGCTGGCCTCAATTGTTAGCATGTCATTTATGACCATAACGTGGTTAGAGCTGTGACAGCAGCATGAGAAGATCTATGCAAGACACCAAGCAATGTAAGGAAGGCAGAAGGGAATGCAGTCTGTTCTGAAGAAGTTGTGCTTGGTAGGGCTGCTGGTCCATGCCAAGCACCACACTGTGCTGCTTTTGGTACCCAAGCTAAGGAGGGTCTGGTGATACCAACAGCTGAGATATGCAAACATGGCAATAGGGATCCCAGAAAAGATGTGCACTATGGCAGAGAGGATTGAGCTGCTCGACCTTAGATGACTCAGCATGACAAACACAGGGATTGCAAAGGAAAATAAAATCCTACATGGCCAAGACAAAAAAAGGGGCAATTAAATGGTGGGTGTTTGCCTGATGGTATTTTTCCAGTTGTGGAAGAAATTCTCCTCCAGCTCTTCCAAGACATAGTGTGTGTATTTTTTAATTTGAGAATGAGAGGCCAAAAAAAAATTTTGTCATATTTCTTCCGGTAAGTTTCTAGAAACTGATGTTCTCCCTCCGTTATTTCCCTCTCCACACCCACTGATGGCAGAATTCAGTGCTGAACCTGAAAAATCTTCTCTGAGGGTGAAAAGGTAGTTCTTTTTCTATTACCATTCAGACCTTGAATTCTGTGTAGAAACTGCCAATGAGGCAATGGCAGATATTGTCAGCTGTGGTGTTCTGGGCTGCAGAAATTATCCCAAGGCTGGCCAAACTCATGTCATTCAAAACTACTAGTTGCATCATGATCTGAATCAATGGTGTGAAAATAAAAAGCTGTATTGTATTGGCCTA
The DNA here is from genome assembly GCA_013400135.1 of Rhinoptilus africanus. Taxonomy (NCBI): domain Eukaryota; kingdom Metazoa; phylum Chordata; class Aves; order Charadriiformes; family Glareolidae; genus Rhinoptilus; species Rhinoptilus africanus. Next base: position 219,456 of record VXBO01001776.1, on the reverse strand, counting down.
CAGCAATTTGACTTCTTGGTCACTGATTCTTTGAAATGCCCTTATATCTTTATGGGTTTAAAATTCTGAACCAAATACTGCAAATTCCACCAATATCACCTGCGCTTCACCTAATTCTGTGAACTCCCACAGAAGTAAGCTAATATTTTCAACCTGTTGTTACTTCAAGCTAGAGGGGATGGAATTAAATATCCCTTACTCCAAAACATGGTAAACTGTCTGGTAGCTTTCATTTTTGTCTTATTGACAGATTGTCTTCCTAGTGGCTGGGATCGTTGGATTTGATTGAAAGCTGTTGACTTCCAAGCTTACAGCTGTCCTGGCCTGCATTAAATCATAAGGAAAGTTGAGTAAAGAGCAGCCAAATCGTAACCTGATGCTGTACAGATGCCTAAAAAAAACCATGAAGAAGTTAGGTCCCTGGGAAGATCTTGTGAGTTACTGTAGACAGGAATCAAAGCCAGACTTCTGACATTTCTGTACAGAAACTTATCAAGGAATTAAGTGTTGCTGCAGCAACCTTACACTTATCCTCGCTGCAATGAGCGTGTTTCTGTTACTTTTTTATTAATTGGCATCAGCCGTTGGTGGGATCCAACACATTCTGAACCTTCCTCTGAACATGCTGAGACACTGTAGGAGCAAATAAAATTGATTTTGAACCTGTCCTATGTGAAATAAAGGAAAGCCTACAGGGAAAGAAAATTCCTAGCAAAAGCAACAAATGACAAGAGGTACTGTTAGAAATGTGAATAATAAGGCACAGAACTATGCAAAAAAACTGTTTTGAATTTGAATGGGCAATTAATCCAAAACATCTTTTGCTTCACAAAGCTTTTACTCAACTATAATGGAAAAGCCTTTTCCTGTCACTGGAGCAGAATGACTTAAATGGCTCCCTACCACTTTAACTTAGTGGAATTTTTCACATGCAATAACTTTGCCAAGCAAACTCTTACTCAACTCCTCAGTGCTTACTGAAACTTGCAGAATTACCCATTCCCTTTTGGGGCTGAGTGATTCCAACCATTATAGTACAATGTAAAAGGAAGGGATCAAAACCCCACAGAGGAGTTTGTAGAAAATAGTTAGCTATCATTTCCAATAGACGTACACCTTTGGATAGGATCAAAAACAAGCAGTTGCTGAACACTAAATTAAGTTTTACTGGGTTTAGTTGTCTACCTCAGTATCATTGACATTTTAGAGGCTTACAGCTTCTGAATGACATGGGAAGCCTCCCTGGCATATACTTGGTGTGGTATTTTACCACATTTACCTTCCCACTGTCTTTCTGAATAAGGGATCTTAGCAGTATAGTATCCTATCAGGGAGATGGTAGATCAGATCATCCCACGTGTTTTGGTTTTGAAATGGAAATCTGGGCTCGTAGAAAATCGGCAACCTGACTCAGGTCTCATGCTGTTCTGTTCACATTTAGGGTACCATCAGCTCATTTCCCATGTTCACAACCTGAGTCAGGTTGTGCGAGGGACGCATCAGATAGGTGCAGGATATTGAGAGTCTCCTGGTCCTGAAGAGCAGTCTACCCTTGCCCTCCTGGCTTACCCATTCTTCCAGGAGTTCAACAGATGAGAGGTGAAGAGCCACTTCTCCAGTGGCTCAGATACTGGATCAAAATAACAGGGGCTGGTCCTAGTCTTGGCACTGATTTCTGTGTATCTTTAGGCAAGCCACTGCATTGCCTTGAGCTTCTTTCCTGCTTCCTTGCATTAATCTGGTTTTCCTTTCTAGACGGTATGTGGGCCAGGATGATGACTTGTCCATTCTTGTAATCTCTTCCATGGTAAGGACTCAGTGCTAGGCATTAATTTAGTTGAAAAATTAACTAGAGGGCAAATACGAACTGATTCCCACACAGGTACCGCCAGTAACAAACGAGTTCACAGCAAAGAAGGGAGGCAATAAAAAACAAAAGAGTACCATCATTTCTAGTGTTTCCCTCTGCCATACAAATTATCCTTTTCAAACTCTTTTAAATTATCCTGATCTTTTTTGCTGTACTAGCTATTATTCATTTGCATGGAAAAAAGATGGCTGGTTGGGATTTGGTTTTGTTGCCCTCGCTGCCCGTATCTTTTTTTTTACTAGCTAAGCTGGTGCTTTTGCCAAAGTAGTAATTCTAAAACAAACCATCCTCTTCACTTTTGCCAAACATATGTCAGTGTTTTCCAGCTCCAGAAAAGGTACAAGAGTGTAGGTATAGCAAATTTTAAATTTCTCCTTCAGGTGGCTCAGCAGTATCATCTTAAGGACCATTTTCAAGTACAGGTATGTTGAACAGACTGACATTAACGAACTTGTTAGTTACATGCCTAAGATGCTAATGTTAGTTAGTGTATCAGTTAGCTCCTACTAAAGACAAGGAGGACATAATTAATATACTACATCTCAAATTCTTATTATAGATGCAGCCCAAGTATAAATACAGCAGAAGTTTTATGAATTTATAAATGCTGACAATAACACACCTCTTCTCTGCTTCGTTGTCCTTTCCTTCCTTGCTTGCTGCACATCCCCCTTGGTCTGGAGGAGCTGAGCCCCTACCAACAAACCGAAGCTACTGCACTGTGCCTTGGCTCATGCAACCAGGGGAGGCCCACACCTGTGCCGCCTCTCACTCCTCCACCTTGGAGGAACCAAGTGGCTGCATGCTGCCATCTAAAACTTTGCAACGTCACCTAAATACTCTTTTGACCCCTAAAAAGGTCACAAACTACTCATCTAAGAAACCCAGAACTAAAGTACATGCCGGAAAGGATCCAGACTGTACGTGAGCACTTCCCAAGGTGAAAAGCCCATCAGTCCTCTTAATGGTTTGCTCTAGTGACTCCTTCTGTAATGTTTGCTGCCATAAAAAATCTGAATGATTCTATTTTCAGCTTCCAGTCATTGATTCAGACACGAACGTTTGTCACAGAAGAGCAAACAACAGCCAAAAAGAAACGGAAACCTCTGCAGTACGAAATTTATTTCTGCCCTATGACGCTGACAGTATCATCCTAAGACAGAGTTGCTTTCTCTTTCTTTACTAATCAGTCTCACTGCTTTTCCTCGAGCGTAGTTGAATGGTGAGATAGTAAATTTAGCCCATTGATTCCCGTGGCTTAGGCTCTTGCAAGCTGCCCACTCTCTTTGGGTATTCAAGAGCCGGGGGGTACACAGAGCTCACTCTATGAGTTTAGCCACAACCTAGGGGCCTCTCAGAGGAAGAACTCTCACCTTTCCAGGCATGCCTCTTGGCCTTGGAGCTGACGCTGGAAATAGGGGTGTTAATTACTCCTAGTTACAGAAGTGGTTTGGTGGGACCCATGGGGGACCTGCTGTCAAGCCACAACATCTGTTTTTTCCTCAGCCACCCAGCAGCCATGGTGTGATGATGTCTTCAACTAAGTCTTCTAGACAGAATTTTTTGCTGATCACTGTGAAGCTGGGAGCTCTCTGTTCCATGAGCTTTTGTCAGCCTCAGGCCATCACTCTCCTGTTCAGATATATTCCACAATATCCTGCTTCTGCTACCACCCTTCTTCATTTATTCCGATCTAACCCAGCCAAGCTGGTTTGCAGGCTGCACCTTTTACAAGATTCTTTTCTTTAAAAAAAAAAAAAAAACAAACCACAAGGCAAAACCAGAAATTTCCACAGCTGATATTTTTCTTTCAAATAATAGTTAACTCCGCCTTTGTTACAGATACCTGCACACACACGCACACATACACACGTACCTATGCTCACACACACCCAGCCATTCACCTTGATTTCCTTCTCTTGAAAAGCGTAACCAGCCACAGAAATTACAGTGTGTTCTAATGTCTTTGTCTAAAAATACACCTTGTTTTAATAAGACGTACAGTTTAAGAGTTAGGGCAAATTTAACCAAGAGCTTACAAGCAGGGTGCAGTCTTCAGCAAACTACTGTGTGAAATTAGCTCTTAGCAGTTTTCCATCAGCTATGCGGCAAAGTTTTAATTTGCCCTGTGAATGTTTCTGTTTCTTTGGCAAGACACAAAGTAGTTCTCTTTTTTTTGCCCTGCAAAGGCATCCAAATATGTCTCTTCGTTTACTGAGTTGTTGATAGAAAGGAGTCCAGTGTACTGGGCCAAGTCAATGTACCTCTTCCTTGTGAGTAAGGCTAGCAGGATTAACCTACCAAAATGAAAAGGGTGCAATAAGGCAAATACCAAAGTCATCAGAGTAATACGAGGGATGAATTTGGGTAATGCCTCTAAAATCCCAAACTGTTAAATTCTAGGATTTAACAGACTTCAATTAACATGTTAATTTAAAAGTCATGGAGCCAACATATTATGATACGTCATAGAGGAAGCCTCAGAAAATCAAGTGTGGAAAGAGCTGTTCCCTAAAATGCAAAAAAAAAAAAAATAGACCATTTACATCATGTCCTAGTTCATTCTATCAGTCTTTCCATTTAAACCACTGTAAGCATACATAATATTAACTGAGAGAAAGCAACTCTACAGTAACTTTTTAAGGTCATGAGGTCAAACACTTGTAATTTAGGAAATGGCAGAACAAGGACTGACAGCAAAACTTTAATACATCTGTCTTCTGCGTGTGCACAGTGATACAGCCTGCAGTTCAATGGCAACACAACCTTTTTTTTCCAAAGGGCACCTCTCCTCTGCTTAGTGCACAGGGTGGATGCACTCCTTTGATGAGGAATTGCTCTCTCTTGCTTTCCTCTTGTTCACTGTGCACATCCCAGCACTTCAAACTCACATTTTATCAATGAATTCTGAGCTTGTCCTTGGCTCTTGTATAGTGCTGATCAATACAATGTGTGAGAGAATCACAGAAAAATCATCTCCTCCCTTTGAGGAGGGGAGACACAATTCTTCACACCTCAGAAATTTCACAAGGTTTAGCTATGAAGTATTCACCAATCCAAGGAGTTCAGTTTGGCAACTCTTAGGACACAAGCCTTCAAAACAACATTTTGTCTGAAACACCGCTCCTTCTGACTTCTGCTACAGCTGGGATTGCTCCCCGCTTCAGCAAGTCACATCCTGGGAACTCGAATCAAGTGATCGAATACGGGGAACTGCTACTACTAACTAACTACTGACAAAAGTTCAAACGACTCAGCTAGTGGTACGCAGGCAGCTGGGTCAGGGGAAGGAACAGGACATAGATCCTGATGGCAACACTCAAATGCTTGACACACAGGACCCTCCTGCTCCCCCCTAAACAGCCTGTGCTCAGTCACAGTCCCTGGAGGAAAGCCTACCCACCCAAAGTCACTCTAAGGAAATGCCCCAGAGCATGACCTCCTGAGTCAGGGATTCCGTAGGAAAAAGTGACCGTTAATTAAAGACCACACTTTGGCAGAAGCCACACACAGGATCCTTTGGCAGTTCTGAGGAAAAAAGAAGTAACTACTAAACTCAAATTTTAACCCAAATTTGGAGCTTTCAAATGTCAGATTTGGACACAACTCTGATACCAGTTGCAAATTCCTGTTCAAGAGAACAGGAATCACTCTAGAGATGATGAGAGAAACAGTCATGAAGGTCAGGACAGTATCCTTTTTGTTAGCCTCTTTCTAAGACCCTTCTGAAATGTCTTGTCTGAAATTACTGAGGTAGTCACAGAGCGAGAAAAGTCTCTACACTCAACTAAATGCATAACAATCCCTCCTATAATTTCAGATTAAAATTCTCCCTCCCTGCCTTGGTTTGTATGTGTAGTCCTAACTTATATCCGCCCTGGCCCAGTTCCTCACCCTTACATCCATTCTGAATAATGCTCTTCTTAAGCTGTAGATGGAACAACCTGAGAAGGTTTAGGATCCAGCACTGACAATTATATTTGAAATTGACTGCAATCTGTCCTCCAGAAAAGGAAAAAAAAAAAAAAAATCACTTCTGCATGTTGGGAATGCCCAAAGTTTAGAGTCAAAGTCAAAGGCTTTTAAAGTCAAAGAAAAGTCTGTATTTTCCTAGGCTTTGTGCTGCTGCCTTACCTTCAAAGATGCATTCCTATATTTTTTCACAAGGTCTTTTTTTGTTATTTAAATCAAAATGCTATGTAAGAAGATTGTTATAATGCTTATCATTTCCTTCACCCTCCAGTGCATTTTCTAAACAAAGAAGTAAAAATGAATCATTGACAGGCTATTGTACCCCACAGGGTAGGCCCTTGTGAGAGATAATGTTGCAAAGTAAAAGTAGCAAATGGTGATCTCTGCATTGACCAAAGCAACTTGCAGAGTTAAAAATATTTCTGCATAGATCTTAAGCCTCATATTTCAGAGCCATCTGAAAACCAAAGCAAGCAAGACATAAAACTGAAATGAAGCAGAACTTAAAAAAAAAAAGAAAAAAAAAAAGTACCTTGCAATGCTTTCTTTTTGGGCAAAACTTATGGAGTTATGGAAAGAAAAGCCACTAGAATAAGAAGAGGTTTTCATGTATTGTTCATGCATTCTAACACCCTTTTAATAAGAGATTGCTGGGAAAAACAACACAGCATCTTTCTGGAAAAGCTAATCATCTGATCTTGTTGTCCATGCCACATAATTGCTGCTAATCCATATTCCATTATGTCATACTCCGCAACATCCCTTCCATTGCGCTCACAGTCCTGTTATCTCTTTTTCCTCTGCTCACGTCATCTTCTCTGGTCCTTTTAACCACAGGAAACAGTTTTCATTTACTACTTTCTGAGAGTTTGTGGTTGCTAAAACCTCTTTGGTATTTATGATAAATATTAGTATCTATAGGATTCAATTGACTTACACAGCCGCCCTCTGCTCTTTCATGGTGTTTGCCTTCCACCCGCACTCTCTACCTTCCCAGATTTGAGCTCGCTTCCCTTTCTCGCTCTCTCTGTCCCTCCCTGTGACTCACTCTGTCTGCCTGGAAGTCCCAAGCACACTTCAGCAGCTCTAGAGATTGCATTACCTCTCCCCGAACTGCTGCTGAACCCCTTACCTGAATTAGAAAACAGGTTTGCTCTACCTCCTCCTCATCTGTACATCGACCATGGCACTGATAACCAACAACAAAGGCTGAGAAGTTGCTTTTCTTCATGAACAGCGGGGTGTTGGTGAAAGAGTGGCTGAGGGAGCTGGGGTTGTTCAGCCTGGAGAAAAGGAGGCTGAGGGGAGACCTCATCACCCTCTACAACTACCTGAAAGGAGGTTGTAGGGAGGTGGAGGTTGGTCTCTTCTCCCAAGTAACAGGCAACAGGACAAGAGGAAACAGCCTCAAGCTGTGCCAGGGGAGGTTTAGGCTGGATATTAGGAAAAAATTTTACACTGAAAGGGTTACTAAGCATTGGAACAGGCTACCCAGGGAAGTGGTTGAGGCACTATCCCTGGGGGTATTTAAAAGACAGGTAGACACAGCACTTAGAGATATGGTTTAGTGAAGTTTTTTGTCAGTCAGGTTGATGGTTGGACTAGGTGATCTGAAAAGTCCCTTCCAACTTGGCAATTCTATGATTCTATGATTCACAATCTTACCTTCAAAGAAATGTGACTATCTATCAGTGTCATTACCCTACTCAGTCCAACAGCCTAAAGAAGGATGCCACTGCTGCAATACCTCAGGACTATTTTAATTTATGAGGGGTTTTTACAGCTCTCATTCATCAATCCGAAAATCCATGCAGCACAAGGACTGCCAGCACTGCATTTTCCCTTACACTACTTGTGACCCACACATATCATGGGATCGTGCACACAGAGCAGAGTTTGGTCCTCTGCCTCTTTAGCATCCATCCCATTTGCACCCTTCCAACTCTTGCATCGCAGCATTCAAGCAGCCACGCTAGGTCTAATTAATTTTAATGGAAATTAAACAAAGTTGTTTGGTAGCAGTCTTCACTGGGACCCATTTTCTCTGCTGTTCACAGTGCTGCCAGAGGTGCCTGAGTTAGGCAACCAAGTGCCCCAGGTTCCCTCTACCATCAAGGAAAGAGCCAGCCACCTCCCAGGATGATTCAGAACGGAGGTGGATTGAATTACCCCATGGGCCTGCCTGTTTCTCCATTAACTGTAGGAGGTACCCAGGGTGACCAGACTCCTAACTTCAGAGCCTCTCCTCATTGCCTAAATTTGGTTGTATGAATCCACCTCTGCGTGTTGCTGCAGAAAAACATTCAAAAGGATTGCAACACGCCGCTGCCTTTCACAGCTCCTTTTGTTCTTCTCTTTGTTTACCTCTTATCATGGAGCAATTGCGGTTTCTACATATTGAATTTTCTAAGGAAAAATCCTACACACAAATATGTATTCCAGTTGACTTTGAAAACAACTCCGGATATTAACACCGAGGCCAATTTTCTTCCACTCTGCAGCGAGTCACCTCTGAGGACCCACTCTGGTATGCCTTGGCTTTAACAGGAGCTACCAAATATGAGCAGAAGCTGCAATATCTGCCATCCTTCTGGGCCACATGTTAATGCTTGGTGTACATTATCAGCCACTCCTGTGCTTCATGCAAAGCCTGTTGAAATCAGCAGGAGTCTTTTCACTAGATTAATTGGACTGGGAGGTCTGTTCTCATATGAAAAAGTACTCTGCATGTTCGTCAGTACATGACAGACAGGTGGGTTTGGGGTGTTTATTTCATAAGAAGGGTCTGAGTTATGGCTGGATTGAGGCATCAGTTCTCCAAAGATCAGGGGCCATTTGGATCCACTGTTACAGTTTCTAGTATCTATACTTTCTAGCACTCATGGTGGTGCATTAATCTTCATTTGTTAGGCTGGGGATGACTTGTCATAACACGAGTAGTTTAACAAGTGAAAATAAGAGCCTTTTCTAACACTAAGCTCTTCTATATCTGCTTCATACAGCGTTCTGCATTTGAATAACAGGGCTATCGAGTAATCTCAGACTTGCACTACTGTTTATGGCTTAGTTTTTTACTTTTATGCAATTAGCAAAAGTGGCAGTATCTATTTGCTTTCAAAGGAGGCTATTCCCTCTTTCTTCCTTGCTCTGCAATCTCCACACCCTCCCCTTCAATCAGCTGCATCTCAAACTGGGAGGGAACTGGAGTAATTTGACTCACCCCATTAAAGCAAATGATTGTATCAAACAAAGGTGGCCTGAGCCAAAGTCCATTTAAGCATACAGGAGTCTCTGAGGTCTCCAAAGAAATTACTGTCCTCACTGCAATAGTTGCCTGGCATTACGTATATAAGATGCAAGGGTCAGTATCAGCACTCATTACTGTTGCCTTACTGTTCCTGTCCTGCGCAGGACCTCGCTTGTGCACATGTTTTTCCCTTTCCTTCCCTGATAGACCAGGGGATGGGTGGTGGATGATCAACTCCACTGATGCTGGTGGTTTGCCCTCCTAGAAACTACCTTGTATGGGCAGCTGTAGAGCAAAGGTCCAGCTTGAAAATAAATAAATAGCAGATGTTACAATAGCAATGAACAGGAAAGGAGAATGCTGAGGGAGGAGTGACCATCCCTAGAGCAGAGCTGGAGAAGACCAAAAATAAAGGGTCATGCCGTGTCTCTGCGTATGGGGGAATGAGGCACCTGGAGGTGCAGCTCTATGAGAAGAGCCACCGGGAAGGGATACAGTGCTATATGCATAGCCAGGGAATGCATGCATCTTCATCTGGATGCAAGGACAATAGCACACGCCTGTGAGTGAATGGATGTTCTCCAGGCTTTCAGGGAAGGTGATTACCTTCAGTAAGCTTTTAACAGTGCTAGCGATGACAGTGGAGGCAGATAATTAAAAGGAAATCTGTCCGGCATTCAGATTTTCCAAAGAGTTGAAAGCCAGATTTCCAGCAGAGGAGCACTCTGATTTCTTAAAGAGCTCGTATCTCCTTTAGGCATCTACGTGACATTACACATTCAGCATGTTCCACATGCGGATTTGTCCCATTCGACTTTGATGACTGCAGACAGCTTTCCCAAAGAGATCTGAGCTCCTGCGTTAAAGGCAGCTCTTAAAAAGAGACGCATACTGTCCAAGCAAAGGTCTGAGAGCAAAGAGACAAACTAAACAACCCTGGTCAGGAAAAAAAATGTAATTGAAAACAATCTGGTGAAGCAACGGCCCACCCGAGGGAGCATGCTGTGACAGAAGCACACACGTCACCGGTGACTGATGGTGACACTCAGCCTTTCGGTGTCTGTCCCATGGAGCACACTGGCCATGGGCTTTCCATACGCTTTTAAGAGTGTGTGGAAAGTTTTCAAACATGCATACGTTCCCACTGAGTTCGAAGCAGAGCCAGTGGGATACTCCCAGGCTTAACTACTTTGGTGAAATTAGGCCACAAAACGTCGGCCTTTTGCTGAACTGAGCTAGGCGGGAACCCGATACAACAGATTGCTTTGTTCAGCACATACGTTGATATCACTTACATTGTGGTGATATCAGCTGGTACGCTGCGGAAATGCCTCCTACGTTACTTATCCTGCACCTCTCGTACTCTCAGTCCATTAACCCAGGCTTGCTGGAGCCACTTCTGAACCTCCAAACCTAAGCAGCAGTTATAAAACCACTAGTGCACAAATAAACATATTTCCCCCAAGAATTGGTATTTCCTATGACGGAGATGCAACAGTCAGCCTTGGATGATTGACAGGCTTCATGTGTAATATCTTATAAAGTCATTCCCACTGGAATGCTGTACCACTGTGGAGCTAGGAATTGTCTTCTGTCCATTTCTAGGCCTCAAACAAGGTCAATACTTATTGACTGTGGGGCAACACACACTTGTATGTAGACAGTGGCCTCAGGATGCCTTAAAAGTGCTCCTGTTACGGCATGGTCTCATTCGCCCTCTGGTCCGTAAAGTAGGAGCCTTTTTACTCTTACAAAAATACAATTGCATTTTCTCATGGTTGCAAACCACTACACTAGATAACAAAAGATCCCGTCCAGCACTGGCTCCAAAGTGAGAGGACTTGATGCTGAACTTCAGTTTCCAGATCTACACCAACTGCCAGGTCACGGGGGCCACGTCAGCTGAAGGGATTTTTCACAACCGGACAATTTCACAACCGGACATTTTCACAGCTCCACGATGCTGGTGCCATGTTACAGACAAGTCCCTGAACTCTTAGTTTTAAAAGCAGCTGGCTTTAGAGGCAGTTGTGCATGACCAGTAGTAAAAAGAATATGTTTTGCAATTCTCTGGGGGTATTTCTACCCCAAAGAAAAAAGATAAATCTTTTTTCTGTACAGGGCATGACACAGGTACGTAGCAGACAGACACGGCCAGGCATCACGTCACGCTGGGCACTGTCTGGCTGCAACCACATCCCCCCATACAGGAGCACCCGCGGGGTCTGCTCGTGCCCACCTGTGGGGCTCCAGGAAATCCATCCTTGGAATACATGATGACAGAGGCAACAAGGCTTTGCTGGCACAAGTTTACACACACACAGCAACACTTCACACATATACTGGCAGCCTCTCACGCAGACAGTAATTGGGGCCAACTGCGTTGACATGTCCTTGCTCATTACTTGGAAGCTGCAACACCTTTCTGATCCTGAATATTGTCTTAACTAGTTCATTAGCCCTTCAACATACAAACTACTGTAATTTGCTGTTCCCTTCAGTCTGCAAAGAGTCTGAAACAATAGCTCAGAGAGAAATGTAAGCTGCACAGTTCGTGCTACAAATCTGCTTTTCCTGAAATCTGGCAAAAATGGAAATTAGAGTGCTTAATCATTTCACTCCTAGTAATTTAGCTAGAAGCTTTTAGGGAATGTGCTCATGGATCATTTCTGACTGAGGCAGCAGCTAAAAGGGATGCAGCATGGAGAAGGTTCCTCAGAGCCATTGCTGGTTCTGGGACCAGCAATTCTGGGAAGGAATTCAAGTTCTGCACCTTTGCATAACAGCCCTGCTCCACCTCCTGCCTAGAAGACATCCCAAGGTTTAAAGCCACCAAAACTCCTTCCTGTGGAAGCTTCCCAAGCTCCAGAAACTCCAACTCCCAGATCCTTGTGTCCAAATCCCTACATCTCCTCTGACAACTTCTTGCATTAAAGAGGCATGGGAACAGGATTAATGTTGCATAATTAAAATCTGGAGCAACACAAAATGCCATGTATTTTCTATTAGAATATATAAATGCACAAAATAAGTCTTTTAACAGCACAAGAGGTCATGCCCAACCAGATGTCTTCAGTGACTACAGAGGTGTAATTTAACCGCAGTGTTACTGTGACATATTCTGTTGGTGCAGGTATAGGCCAGATGAGCACAGCTCCATTTATTTTCTCTCTCATAAAATTCAAACCTGTTCCTAAAGTCCCAATTCTAGTCAAATTGGAGATTTTGATGAAGGACAGTGTTCGAATTAGTCCTTGGAGCTAGTCCAGCTCCAGGGGTGGTGCAATACAGAGGAGGAGAGAGAGCAGACTTAAAAACACTAATGAGAAGGCATGCAGGAGCTTAAAGGAAGAGGTGCAGACGAGTATCATTCTGGCATTAGCTTTCCCCCTGTGCTCTGCAGGATGGTTAGCAGCAAAGCCCAGCATTTTTTTATCTGGTCTGAAACGTGTCAGCACACCACCAGGCAATTTTTGAGAATTTCCTGCTCCTCAGTAGTTAAATTTTGTCCTTTGCAATTTTCAGATTTCTGACAGAACTGCTGGTGACAGTTGTAATAATATTCTGCAAACTGTTGTGGTGGTGATTCTTTGAATGCCTTTGTGGTTTGCTGTCCAGAGTTATAATAACCTATGTTTGCCCAGATATGTGTTCTCAGCTTGGAAGCACTGGAGCTAGCATTCACTCTTCTGCCTGGGTGACGGCGCGTGTGTGCCAGAGGGTGCTGCTGAGCACGTGAGCGAGTCTCTCTCCAGGTATTTGCCATGTGCTTCCTGGTCCCTGGGAAGTATATCTTTGGGTTCACATCTCAGGGAAAGTGGGTGACTTGAAGTTTGTTTGAAAGAGCAGAATCCAGCAACGGAGATCATGGGTGGTTTCTGAGCCTCCTTTTAGTTTCCTGTGTTTCTTTCCCAGTTATCTCTTTCCTTAAACATTTTATTCTAGAAACAACAATGGAGAGAGTAGAAGGAGGTGGGAAAAAAGAAAAATCTAGCTCTGTGATTGTACGATGGGAGTCAAGATTTAAACAAGCATAGCTACACTGAGATCAGTTTTGATAAAATAGTTTACTGCAGATGACAATCTCGCTCTGTTCATCTCAAGGAGTCTAATATGAGATCCTCAGAAGAATGATATACAATAGCCAGCTTACGTTAACATTTTCCTGGTCTTCGGTCGACTCATATATGTTCTAAGTGAAAACTGCTGAGTGAAACTTAGAGAACCAGGCTTGTGAGAGATATATATATTAAAATCAGGTATGCATGTATAAGGCACCAATTTCAACTAAAACTGTGGGCAACTTTGGAAAGAGAACTCTAAACAAAGCTAAAAAGAAGATCTTGAAAACAGTCACAGTAGTAAAGGACCTTTTCCTGAGTCTTTCTCTATTTTATAAACCCTTTAGAGATACTTGTGTTCATGAAGGAAACAACAGAAAAGAAGAGAGAGATGGACTAAGCTTTGTATAAACACAGATATATCCCAAAAATACTTTACAAACTAATAAACTAGACCCTAGTAGTGCATGTACACTATAAAAGCCAAGGTCTCTATTCTGTGCCAAGCAATAGCTCTGATATATATTCATTAAAAACTGGATCCCAGTCAGCGGAAATACTGAAGAGAGTTAGTTCTAGAGATGAGAAGAAAAGAGCTGAATTTAATTTGAGAAGAAAATCCTTCATGGTTTGGCTGCACACAAACAATGCTATACCCCCTGAAAGCTTGGCTTTTGAAATGAATTCATGCTCTAGAGGAAAGAAAAGCTGAGCATCCCCTCAGCAGTGCCTGTCCCGTTTCCCCCTTGCACACCACTGTTACACAGCATTTGCTGTTGCTGAAGAACTGTGTTGTGTTGCCATCGTGCACTGCAATTGCGGACTCTCAGGCCAAAGAGTACATTTGCCCCAAAACTCACCAATTAGGTCCTGTGAGGAGAGGCTTTAATCCATGTCCTTATTAACCATTATTATTACATTATTTCTGAATTTCTAAACTTAAAAGTGCACCCACATCAGGCTTTAGGTTTAGTGGCTGGCAGCATATTGGGATGCTAAATAGTAAATTTGTCCCTAGGAGTTTACATTTAAGGGCCTGGTCAGAGACCCCAAAATCCTACAACTGTAGAGCTAAGCACAATTTCTGTGGAGCAGCCATGCAGAAAATCTTCTTCCAAAGCCAAATTCTCTTATTGATGTAAACTGCACTTTGTCTCTTACCTCTTTTACATTCCCTCTCTTGCACCTCTCCCCCTGCCCCCTCCTTAAAAGGGGGATCATCCTCCGCTAGCTGAAATTAGCCAGCTACAAGTTGTGCTCTGTCCTTTGTTGTCTCTCTTCCTGACCGGTGATGCTCAATTACATCCTTTCTGGGGACAGATAAGCCTTAGGACCACAGCAGGGCCTCCCTGGGCTGAGGCTGGTTTCCTGAGCTGCTCTGCTCGCCCTTTCTGACCATACTTGCTAACTTTGTGCCTGCCTCCTGGTTCCAGGTGATGCTGCTCTCCAGACTGTGGTCCTCATGCTGAGTGGCAAAAAAAAAGCTGCTCTCAGGTGATTACATTTGTGACCAACTGATGGGGCCATGACCTGGTCCAACAAGATGAATTAAATGACAATTTGGCTAAATGCTGAACTTCCCAAGAACTGCTTCCCTCTCAGTTGCAACCATCCTAAAGCCTGTTTCATTCTCTAGATCCATCTTTTCTGTTTTCCATGCTTACCTGACCTCTCTCTTCCTTCCTTACTGCCTCTGGACTCTTTCCCTTTTTCTCTACCTAGTTCGCTTACTTTCCTCCCCGTTGGATTTTCCATCCCACTTTTCTCCATTCCCTCCTCCACGGGGAACACGCAGGCTCTGCCCTTGCTGTCTCTTCCTTTGCTACCCATAGGTCCCCATTGCTTTTCATCTCAGAACTCCAGAGACATAAGTTTGGTCCTCACACATGGACAACAGGCTAAAAGGAAAAACCTAACTTACTTATATAAACTCATATGTCCTAAGCTGAGATTTCACTGATACTCTGACACTGCACATTTTCAGCTCACTTTTCATGGGTTTGCTAGTGAAAAAGTAAAATTGAGAGCTCTCACCTGAATTTTGAACTTTGTTTAGAAAAAAGTCGAGCATGTGCTGGAATCCCTTTGTACTCAGGGAACATACAAGGGTGCTAGGCTGTGTATGTCCTGTGTTTTCGAGGTTTGGGCCATGATCTGCTTGAATATATGCATGTAACTACAAGCTGTCTTAAGCGAGTACGCTCACATTTCTCCATGTGTTTTCTTGAATTTAAGCCTTGTCTGCTATTGAAATGGAAGATTCTGTTCTGAAAAGAGAAACATAAAAGGGCTCCAAATCATAAGGGAAACTTTAAAAAAAAGGGCTTTTTAGTGAAGCGTTTATTTTTTAAAGAATTAAAGAATTATGATTTCTATACATATGTATATGACTGCATATAGTCTTGCAAACACAGTCTTTTCCCTCTCTTTTTCCATCTTCTTCTATTTCTCTTAACAGAAACAATTTTTCACAGTGGAAGGATACATTGAATAAAATAATTTTTTGTTTAAAAATAAAAGGAAATTCAAAATATATATTTCACAGTCTAATACTAATAAAACACTGTAAGATATCTACTGGCATGATGCTCCTGACACTTTTCTTGTGCGATAGAAAGCAGATTCTACCACAGTTTCACAGTATCATCAACTCAGTACTGTCAGTTTTTCCTCTATCTGTTGCTTCTGACCATCCATAGCTGTAATAGACCGGCTCAGAATTTTCTATCATCTTAACAGTCACTCCTTTGATAGCACAGCATGCTTCACTTCCACATGTAATAGAGAAGAAGGAGGTAGGTGACTCACGGTTCTGAGGAACTAACGCAAGCAAAGCAGTGCCTTCATGCTAGCGTAAATGTAAATTACCCCGAGGAAAGAAAAACCCAGTCACCTTTTAGGATTTCCTTCAGCTCAAGGGAGAGCTGGTGGCAATATAGCGCAGCTTTGTATTAGAAAAGAAGAAAGGCCAGGAAGACATTCCTTCAGTGTGCTGACAATGTGCTTCTCATCCTAGGAATTTTCTAGGACAGGGGTCTCTTCTGGGCAAGAGACACGGCCACAGGAAGCAATATTTTTCATAGCCAACAGAACCAAGAATGGTCCTAGCTCCCTTCTCAGGTGTGCTGAAGAGAAGGACTGCCAGTGGTTTGGGGGCTAGACTGAGATCCGGAAAACTCCACCCCAGTTCCCAGCCCTGCTGGGCTGTGTGAAGGGAGCCAAGTGATTTAGTCTCTGCCTGCTGCAGTCCTGCAACATCTGTGAAATAAGTCATTTCCCGACAACATGGAGTGCCAGTGGGCATACATGAAAGTTTGTGGTGGGTTCAGCAGGGACTACTGACATTATAATTAGCTGCTGTGAGAGCTACCAGCAAAGCTGGTTGATGCCAAAGATCCGACACGGATATCTAGGTATCTCCGAAAGAACCAGAGCAAAGAAAGCAATGTGATCTTCTTTAATTTAATGGTGCTTTCCCTGCTGAAGGACTGTGTGATAAGTTTAAATGGGTAAGAACAGTTTTAGGTCCAAATACAACGCCAACTGAGGTGCCAGAGTGTGTAACCACTGTCTCTGAGAGCTCATTTTGGATCACACCACATGGATCTGCCACCTGCCATCTTCCAAAATCTCTCACAACATCTGAACCCTCTGCAATGAAGTAGTGAAAATTATGCACCTTAAAGGGCCGATATGCACACTAAAAGTCAGCAGATCAAAGTAGGATCTAGGACAATAAATAATGTTTTCCTTCTTTAAAAAAATTATTCCGGGAAACTGTATGGCTCGGGGGATTGGTACTGGGATATGGAGCCTTTCATCGCTGATCCAAACATGACCCAAGTCAGTAGTGACCAAAAAAATGGTTACCGTTTGGCAGATGCTTTGTGGCCTAGAGTATTTGAAATGAGTTGATGGTCTTAATCCAGTTCCCAGTGGACGACTATCCACATCACAGAAACCACCACCACAATTGGCACCCTTATTGGCAGCCTTAGCAGGTTGGCCAAGGATTAAATAAGTACAGAGACTGAGCTACCCGCTTATGCCTAGCTAGAGGTTGCCCCTCTAGGTCATGGATGAGACACAAGGATGGGGTGGAGCGGGGAAGCTCACACACCCTCTGCTTGTGCTGTACTGGTTTTGTGGGTAAGGAGAGGAATTCATTTTCCAGGGCTGTGATTCAGGCACCCTTCATAAGCAGTATATTCATCTACATGTGTTTAAACATGAATTTTTTTAAGGGATCAGAAATGGAGAGAATTTCAGGTTTACCTCTCAAAAAATAAGGGGCCAGATTAGTTTCTGGGGAATTCATCAAGTTAGTTGCACTGGGGCTGCATTTAACAAAATGCGTACAAGCAACCTGTAAAGCAGCTCTGCTTTGAGAAACATTCCTTTTGCTGTGCTATGTTGTCAGTCATCGCTTTAATTATCTCACAAGATGTCTTAGAATGAACATAATCCGTGCCAGCTATTGTCAGAAAGCTAAAGCTGATTTCTAATTAGGTATACAATGGCAACTATCATGTAAGCAAAGATCTGATACACCTCAAAAAAATATATCTGTGCGATATGAAGAAAAGGAGGACCTTTGTTAGCACTGAAAGCGTTTTTCATTTTTGGAGAGGTAAAATACATCAGTCCCTCCGATTTATCTTTACCCAAAGTAGGAGATCTTCCTCAACGAGTTGATGGATTTTACCGTTTCTTTCCAATTAATGGCACTGTCCTAACAAAATACTGTGAGCTAAATCCTGCGGTTATTCGGGCAATGTTTGGATGGAGCCAAAATTCAAACTAAAACTTTAAAGGAGGCAGCACCTAGGCAGGCCAAGTGAAGGGCAAATAGCACAGGTTTTGCACGTGCTTCTCTGTGTGAAGGCACAGAGAGATCTTCCCCCGCTTGCAGCCCAAGCAGGCAAAGCTGGAAGAGGAACCGCAAGATACAGGCAGGAAAGGCTTCCCCAAAGTCACACCAAGACCTGGGCAGCACTTGAAACCACTTCTGTGCTGTTTCAGTTTATACCTCTTAGAGCATTGCAGTAGACACAGTAAGCAATGACGGCTCTGCCCAAGTGAAGACATGGGCAAGGAATTCTGCAGGTAGCTGGAGGCCCCCCCTTTCCTATTCACCTGTGTGATAGCCAGACCATCATTGTCTGTTGGATGTCATTACAACAAGTCTTGAATAACAAGGTAGGACCCTGTGTATCTGTCTGGTATTTTTCACTACCAGACTGACTTAGCACATACCTAGAGTAAGACTGAAACGCAAGCCAGCCTGTGAAAGCAAGGCATTTTCCACCTACAAGAAGGATTTGATCTTTGCTGCAGTACAGCCTGGTTTAGTTTTTAAAGCACTTCTTGCAAAATGGAAGTCCCGGGATGAGAAAGTGGCAAACTCTTAAAGGGTTCCTTGCCTGTGACATACAAAATGGAGCGTCTCCTCTGAGGGAGCCGTTTCCATTTGGTTTTATTTGCACCTGAATTAAAGCTCACATTAGCGGGTCTTTGTGGAGGGAAGGTCCAGGTTCAGAAACAAACAGAGAGCAAAGGGGTGAGAAGTAGGATCCCTTCTCTGCTAGTTGCAGGAACCCCACTCGGTACAGTGCATTGCCTGACCCTGGACATCCACATGCTCCTGCCATGCCAACACATGTTAGATGTTGAAGAGCACCCTAACAGAAGTACTTGACCTAAACTGAACAAATTTCCTAATTGCACTAAGACAACACTTGAGGGTGTGGTTACCACAGAAAATCACACCCATGGACAGATTAGGAGCACTTGGCCGCACCTCATGCCTCCTAATGTCCCAGAGGCATGATTATCTCATCAGGTGCCACCTGCCAAGTCTTGTTGCCGAGGAGCTGGCTTTGGCACGCTGCGTAGCGTGGGTGGGGAGAGGAGAGGAGCACAGAGGGCACAGAGCAGGCACACATGCTTGTCCCAAGTGCATTCCTTAAAATTGAGTATTTACATTGAAACGGTGCCTTGGTTCTGCTTAGAAGCATAGCTGCGTTTGGGGGTTACAAAGGAGCCAGCTGTGGCTTCTAAATCCTGTCCTGCACCCCTACATCCTCAGCACAGTTTGCGTTGCGTGTTACTGGTTAATGGACATCCCTGAACTTCCTGCTCTCCAGCCACAGCTTTTCAAAGCACTCAGTGCAGCCTACAAGAGACCCAAACAGATGGATGAGCCTGGAAAATTGCTTGGCTGGCAATTTTCAGCATCTTTTGCCCTTTTTCTCCCAAAAGAAGGCAAAGTCAAAGTGAGACACAGGCTTTATGACTTCCAAAGTGCTCTGACCATCAAAACAGTATGCCGACTTCAAAGTAGGTAGCATGTGTCCAGGTGAGGACATGCTGTGCACATTGTCTCTGCACGCAAGTTCTTCTCATCTTTCCTGTTCTCTTTCATCCCCAGTTCAAGGTGTGAAGCCTAACCTCCACACAGCAATTAGTGGATCATGGCCCAGCAAGAGAAGACAGACCAAACCTCTGCCTCTGCCAGGGCTGTTGATCTCCTCTGGAGCAAGGAAGATCATAAAACACAAGACAAAGCTCTGAGCCCAAAGGTAAGTTACTCTCGGTCAAAAGGATCTGTCTGGGGAAAAACTCTCAGAGATTAGGCTAATCCAGAGTCTGATGACCTTTAGGTCATAGTGCAAGAACTTCCTCTTTGATACATCTTTTACAACATACCCAGAGTGACGTTAACAACAATAACCTGACCCCATCCCTCCCCTCAGAAGCACCTACCGTGGGCAGAGCTCCCCAGAGACAGAGAAGGGAGAAGAACAAAAGACTCCAGGAAGTCTATTAGGGATGTGCCAATCTAATTATTATGGGCGGTGCTCAGATACCGTGATGAGAGGTGCCAATAAAAGAAAACAACCAAAAAACTGTAAAGCTAGATGTTGTACCCTTTAGGCCATGGGAGTGGAGAAAAAGGAATTTACTATGAATCAGATGAAGCCATATTTATTTGCACTCCCACCCTTGGCCCTTCTGATAGCATCAAAGTCCCCTGGATTTGAAGCCACCCTGACAGCTTGGCTGTAGCCCACAGCAATAGGGAGTAGATTTAAGCCCTGTCCTTTGCTCCTTGCTCACTCTGCTGTACAGCAGTGCTGTTCTCCATCCAGCAAAATCCTCCTCTCCTTTAAGGCTCAGCACAACAGGTCTGATTCAGAAATGTTCCCCTTCCTCTTCATTCCCCTTGAATTTCTCACCCTGAGTCATCAGACTACAATATAACTTTAATGTGGAAAGTTTTGTGGGTACGTTTTGTTTTCTTTTAAGTTCAGAAAAGAAAAGGTACAACCAGAGGGGGAAAAAAAAGTGTCTCATGGTTGAGAGGACTCTTTTAACCAAGGAGTCACATGGCTCCCTGGCGAGCAGCCAAAGGAGTCATGAGAGATGCTGCCATTCCCCTCAGCACTCCCTTAACCATGTCCTGCCTGCTACCCAGCCGGCCACCGGCCACCTCGCACCCTGAGGCCAGCAGCTCTCCTCGGCCAAGCCTTGCTCTGCTGCACCCATGGGTGGCTGGCTGGCTCCCATGGAAAGGGGAGGCACTGTCAGGAATGATGCTTCATGGCTTTGGTAAGTGGCGCTTTCCCTCTGCCCTCTCCCCGCGGCCGCACTGGACATGGTGGTGAAGCAGGCGATAGCGATGCCACGTTTCAGATGAGGTGAACTCATGCCCTCTCTGCCGCCTGTGGTCAGGAAAGAATCGCTGAAAGTAATGACACGGCACTTACGTCGCATTTTCTGTTTTCAAAGTGCTGTGGCATCTTTCACTTTTCTGCCCCTCCCGCACCTCCAAGCTGTGCCAGCGTTGTCATTGCCCTATTAAATCTGTGGGAAACTGAGGCAAGCAGAAGTCAAGATACTACTATTCAGCATCTCAGGCTTCGGTCCAGTCTCAGACTTTGCCTGTCTCCACCATGGAGCAAAACCCACCATGGAAAAGCATACTCTTTGGAGGGGCTATCCCGATGCCCTGGCCAGGGCCCAGGTCAATTAGAGATGCACTTGGGCTTTTTCAGATGCTCTCTTGCCTCGCTGCCGGGGATGCCGGGGCCGGTGCTGGTCCTGCATATCCATACAACTCTGCTGGGCGCTACATAGCAGCTGCTGCATTCCACCCCAGCAGCGAGTGAAATGATCCTTGCCCAGTTCACTTGAATACTGGGAGGATTAATTCACTTACGATCCTTGAATGAAAGAAACTATTATTAAATAGTAGTCACTTTTCATAATTATGTCTCACTTCAGCCAGATTAGGAGGGTGGATATGATACCCAATCCCAGTCCTGCAGCACTTAAACAATTCTAAATTAAATACACCTCAAATTGTTTTCCAGGCCCTGCTTGGAGGCAGAGAGTGGTTTATATCTTTCTAGCTTCTGCTTACTTCCAGCTTCGAAAGCTGGGCTGCCCCACAGTGCCTTGCACATAACAAGCAAATGCCGCAGTGCTTTTGAAGTGCTTCTCCCCTCAAAAATTAAAATGTTTTTATGTCAGCTCGTACTGGCACCAGAGGCCATAATGATCCTTTCAATAACCCATAGAACTGATTTTGGGTTTTGTCTGACATAGCCTCCTAATATTGCTTTTGCTGTATGTTCTTGGGAAATATGGCCACATTCCCTTTAAATTGTGTAATATGGCAGCCTGTGCCAAGGCTGTGCTTGGATGGATACTGGAAGAACAAGGCTTGTGCTGACTTTCTGTTTGGTTCTCCTCTCACCCGCACCACAGTCACTCCGTTGACTGCGGTGGAGTCACTCCTGCTTTATTAACGTACTGAGCTGTGGACGTAAGCCCAGGGGAGAGAAGCTTGAGGCCCTCGGGGCTGAAGAGACAAGATATAAGAGCTTCCCAAAACGCTGCACAGGTCTATAGCAATGGCCACCGAAAATATCTTTAAATACCTTTGTTCCTGCATTCCAGGTATGGGCTAGTGGAAGAAGTAAGTCATCAGTGTTATCTTTGGACCACAAATCTGCCAGTAAAGTCCCTGGAGTTCAATCAGTTTTGAAGGTGGTGCCACTGATTAGCAACAGGGTGGCTCTACCTCAGATAAATGATTTGGGACACGCAGTACTGTAACCAGTGGACTCGGTGCCACTTCACAGGGGAAAATTCTCCTGCCACATGTAAAACATCTGAGGCTAGCTTTTGCCCTCAGCTGCACACTTGCTATACCGCTGGATGTCCTTTTTTTGTTATTACTTAGGAACTCAGGGTGAAATCTGACCTCAGACAAAGGGCTGGAACAAAGACTATGTCACCATGATGATTAAGTGGGATTTTTGCATAAACCTGAATTTTATCCTTTGTGGGTTCCTGCCACGAGTGAAATCTAATCCACAAGCATAGGCTGAAAAGAAAATAAATGTTCAAAACTGTAACTGTGACGCAGGTACAAACTGTATGCACTATTAAAATTATTTCCAGAAAAAGATACAATAACTCTCTAGTTTAGCCTGTCTTCAGATTTTCTAAAGAAGGTATGATTTGCTGTAAAATAATTAATAGGTGATAATCATCTTGCTGTCATGTCCTAGTGGAAGAAAGATTTTTTTATGATGAGAGCAACCATTTGCCCTTAACTGTCTTAACTTTAGAAAAGCTGCCCACACTCATTAGAACTGAACGAGGCAGCTAGCTTTCAGCTCCGTCGCACCAGCAGGAACACCACATTTTAGAAAGCAAGCCCAAGAGGAAAGTGAGGAAAAGACAACTCAGTGCTTTATCTAAAGGTTTGTCCTAACAACATTTGGGCAGTAACAGAAGAGAGAAGTCATAGAAATATATTGCGTGTGGACAGTAAAACCTACTGAGAAAATACTTTAAGTCTCTGTATCAAGAATTTCTTCACATTTGCTCCAGCTGAAGTATTTGCAATTCTCCTTATGCACGTGCTTTAGCAAAAGCAAATACATAGGGGCTGTCTTGACAAGAAGTAGCCAGCAAGTCCTATGTGGTTCTCCAGAACGGAGGGAAAATGTATCCTTTTACTTTTGGGGGAGGATTGAAGGGAGAGTAAAACAGAAGGAGAAGGTGCTAATAAAACTTAAGGGACTGAAGGACATTCTCCAGAAACCTGCTTTTCTTCCAGAGCACTCCTTGGCCTGAGATCCAGGTCTTTCTTAGCTTCCCAAGTAATTCTGGGCTTGTAAACCTGCAGCTTTTGGTGACAAGTTTGTTCAGCTCATTGCCAGGGTATTCGCATGTGCACGGCACAATCCCAAAACCCAAAAGCCATGGAGATTTTAGTTTTGTGCGTAGATATTTTGATCGTGGATCTCATGGCTAGAGGCCTGTCTGGTTCCCGTATGACTCTCTCATGCAGAGTGCCCCTGTAATACTGTATAATTTATATACCTGCGGCAGGTTGGGCTAATGCTGCACAGGAGGGCAGTGAAGCATCAAGGAGGAAAGAGCAAAAATAATGAGAATAATCAAGCAGGCAGGAGAGCCTGGGCTTGCAAAAAGCCACCTGACAGGGAGTTAGCAGGTAGAGGTGGTTTGCCAGCACGCATGAAAGACACCGATGAGAGTCCACTGAGTGTAAAACGAGGTGCAAAGGTTATGGGCTGAGGAAATCAGGCTTGCAACATTAACCAGTTCTGTAACGCGTGGTGTCAGCGCGTCTGCAGGGCTCCTTTGATCTGTAGCTAGTCCCAGCTTTCTGTTGCTTGTGCTAACTTGGGAGGACTAGGCGGTTAAACCGTATTTTGGGGGTTAGGAATCTCTGACAGTATTTCAGTCCAAATTACACAGTTCCATGCAGAAAGCAGTTGGCACCGCTCTACCTTTAGCCTACCATATTGCCAGGTACATGTGGGGCATCTTTTCCACTGCATAAAATGCGGTTGTCAGTCTAACTGAATAATTGCAGCTCACTTTGTTTAGCTCTTTAACACCTCCTTTGAAAGATTGTCTTCTGAGGGATTAGCCTTGTTCTTTGTTTAATACGCAAGCATATCTGCATTTAATCTTACCTACTCATCTGAATATTTCATGTTGCTTTATACCCGCTTGTTACGTTGTGTTAGTAATGCAGCCTGTGTAATAATTCCACGCTGTGGTCCTACAAATGCTGTATGCTGCTACTTTTCCTTATATTTTTTTTTTTTTTCGATTTCAAGGCATGCTAGGACATCCTATTCCCAGAACCTGCTTGCCACAAAGGATTGAGAGAGGTGCCTGCATCCGAATGCATTTGCATTCAAAGATATCCAGAACTTGGGTGCTTGGCCTAAACCGTGGCAGAGAGAGGGGTGGCCAGTCACAGATTTACCAAAGATCTGCAGCTTTAGAGGGGAATTTTAGTCTGGATCTCTCAGAGAAACGGTGAACTTTATCTTCTAGAGAGCTACCAAGAAGTCATATCACAATCACACTCGCATCTTTGTGTGGCAGCTTCAATACATGGAAATAACCTGTATCAGGCAGGTAAACCAAGCTCGCAGCGGTTATGTCAGCCCAGCATGCAAATATTCTTTTTCTTTCTTGTTGCTGATGAGAAAAAGCAGCATCTTTAGGTGATCCTGAAAACAAGTTGAAAACCTCCCTTTGGAGGTTCATCTGTCTCTAAACCAACACATTTCTGAGGGACAGTAAAGCTGAAGTCCTGTTCTAAATGCTCTTATTGATGACTATTATTATAGTACCATGTAAAAAGGTGTACCTAAGGATCTCAGCAGAGCTGTCCTTGGGCACAAGACTCTTCACGAGTAGAGGCTGAGAGAGCAAGCTTGCCCTGAAGAGTACACCGTCTCAGTTATAAGACGAATAAGGCGCAAAGGCAGGGAAATGATGGATTTACACTGCAGACCAGTGACTGAGCCCGGGACAGTCTCATTCCCGTAGCAGCCAGTTTTATCACAGAGGTCAAGACAGCCCTGATCTAACCAGGATGGGAAGAGTGGGCCAGATTGCGTAGCCCTGATGTGGGAGCATCGGTCATGCTGGTTGCTATTAAGAGTGAAGCCGTGCCCACCGTCCCCTCAAAGGGTCTCCGCCACGGAGCAGGCTGGCTCTTCTCTGCTTGTGTAGCTTCTTCCTGCACTGCACAGACTAAGGGACAAGCTTTGGGGACTGTCTCCAGCAGCCCAGATCTTTAGGGATTAGGCATGAGCATTTTCCTGTAGGCATATGAAAAATATGCGTTCCTTCTAACCGCTTCCCACCAGCGTGGAGAAGATCTGTTGTAAAGGACATGGGATTGTAAGGACATGGGAGCATCAGCAGAACAGATGCAAAATGTGCAAAGGGTTTTTCTCCCTCTACATTTCCTAACCAGACAGTAATATCTACTCACTAATATAAATTATTTGCCGTATTAGGCTGTTAGAATACGTAGTTGCTTTGAAGATTTATGATGCTATTACTACATACACACACTCTCTCTTACGAGTTATTCACAATCGCTTTATAGCAAATAACTGAATTAACTCTGTCTATGTACCAGCAGATAATCCCCAGAATAAGCTTCTTAAAAACCGATTCTCACATTGCTGGCAAATGCATCCAGCCCTAAAGAAGATGAACAGTGAAAGAAGTACACAAACGTAAAGTTAGAATAGCATCATCTTCTTTAGAATAAGCTAAATACATGTATGTGTACAGACACATGTGCACTCAAACAGGCACTGCAAGAAATGGTGCCAGACAGTATTATGTATAATCCTGTTTTTTAGACATTTATACTAATTACATAGATATTATTAAACGCCAGTTTTGTACTTTAAATATGTAATTGGATTACCAAATTATGTCCAGAGCATTAAAATGCATCAATCATCCCACTACCAGCTATTCTAGCTGCAGTCGATTTTCTTTTTTGAAAAGTCAGTCACTACACGCTTCTGATTGTAAAAAATGCGTACAGTGTCTCAGAGGGCCACAGGTTAGTAGGCAAGCAAGCCGAAGAAGATACCTTATCAGATAGCATACTTACAATATAGAAATCAATTTTATAAAGGAGTTGGTTCTTTAAAGTAGTTTTGGACGTATTCTACTATAACTTCTCTTTCTTCCCAGCTAGTGCACACAAACCACCGAGGCCCTGGAGGCTCTTTCATTCTGAAAATGAAATTTCATTTCATCATTGCCTTTTTCATTCTGAAAATCCCCTTTCCTCCCAGTGGGATTTTTGCTTTACAGCTTCTCTAACAGAATAACCGATGTGCATCGTGGCCCCCCATCACCACCTTCTCCCGCACAGAGAGAGATGGAGCCAGGACACTCTGCGCTCGGTTTGCTCGCCCACTGCCACATACTGCCAAAGGATCCTCTGTATCCCTGAAGAACCAGCAACTCCGAGTCCGAGGAGTTTTTCCCATAGCCAAAAGATGATAGAGATCTCGGGCAAAATTAAGATAACCATTGACAGTCCGTGAGAGCTCAGTAAATAGCGGCTTGGGAAGCATCCTCCCCTCCAGAGAGCGAGGGGAGCAGAAACAGACACCAGAAGATAATGCTCGAACAGGCTTTACTATGCTTTAATCTTCAAAAGCTACCATTAGTAAGCCAGAGGAGTATATTTACCCACAAGATAAACACCACAAGTTCTCTAGGCTGCCATCCATTAAGCTCTGAAATAACTCCTCTTTCTTTTAACTTCCAAAAGGGAGCGAGGCGAAGCATCGCAGCGTGCCCTGCTCTCCCCGCCGCTGCTCCCCGCTTACCAGGGGGCAAAGGCGGGGGGGGACACGGACACTTTGGGGACCCAGCTGAGACACCCAGGGTTCGGGGGTGGCCGGGGGCGGAGGGGGAGCCGGGCAGCATCTCCTCGCTGTCCCCGGTGGCGCTGCTGTCTCCCTGGGGAGGCAGCCGGCTCCGTCCCTCGGGAGTGATGGATGGAGGGAGGGAGGTGCGCGTTGCTTGGGGGCTCCGCTTTGTTGGGTTTCACCTCCTGATCCCTTTCCCTTCTGCTCTGCTGGACTGCAATAGCCACCTCGGCTCCGGCTCCGCGGGTCCAGCTCCGAGTGACCTGCCGCTGGGGGGATGAACTGGGGATGGCACCGGGAAAGGCGAGGGAGCATTATTTATCCGCCACAACTTCTCATTGTCGCGGGGGCAGCGCTCAAAAGATCCCCAAGCAGTTCGCTCTAAATAAAGCAGGCATTGCTTCCCTTGTATTTCCCCTCAGCAGTCGCCTTAGTATTATTATTATACTTCTATAGCTTTTGCTTTCGGACCTTATAATTATGTCACACAGCAAGGGAAACCGCTAGCATCCCAGCATCTGGTGTGCGGTTTAAAACTTTTGTTTCAAGATCTGAACTATTTATAGAAGGAAAACTTTGTAGGATAGTAATTTCCTACGGTTTTGAGAAAAATATGGCTACACTCATATTAAAAGGGTGTATTTATTTATTTATTACGGCTCCTTCCTCCTGTTAAAAAAAATAATAATAAAATAGATAGCACTGCAATTTTTTTTACGAGCTATTGGTCACCTACCAGCAGACATATCCCGCCTGTGACCAGAAAGAGGCAGCTCTGGCTATTTGCTTTAATCAACAGCACCCAACCGAATTAAACCTAACGTGCTTCCATAAATCAAGCGCCTTTAAAGATCGGTAGCCAAGGCATGTGCGTTTCATTAAGAATTAAGAATGTAAAAAATAGGCGTTTAGTTTCTTTTTATGGCTGTGTTTATTCCTACTTTTCTTCCATAGCGGTGGGTTCTATTTTTCCATAGCCCACAGAAAATGCACACACACAGACAGAGAAACCCACGCACACGTGCTTGCTTATATACATGTGCTCCCGTGGAGGCAGGCAGAGAAAATTAAGATGCATAGATATATAAAACCGCATACAGTTCAGGGGCAGGAGCTCAAATTTTGCACCCGCCGGGGTTCCAAAAAGGTCCGAGCTGGGCACGGGGGTGGGTGAGGGGGGAGACCGGCCGGGCCCCGCCGCCGGGGTGCATGCGAGGCCGGGGATCCCGGGGCGGGTGTTCCCCATCACGGAGGGAGAAAGGGGAGCCCCTCTGCCGCCGTCCCCCGGGCCGGACCCCAACCGCCGTCTGCGCTTCCCGGAGCTCTCCCGGGCCCGATCCCGGTGTGTCGGCACGGCGGGATGCTCGAAGGAGGGAGAAGGGTCCGGATTTTAAACCGGTTCCAGCGGCCGAGGGACCTGCCGCCCCCAGCGCCCTCCCCTCCCCACGGCTGCCCCAAAGCGCGGTCGGGGCTCGCCCGGAGAGCGGGGGAGNGGCACCCTGACGCGGCAGAGATCCGCCGGGGGGACCCGCAGGAGCACGACGGCGGACACCCTCT
The DNA here is from genome assembly GCA_013400135.1 of Rhinoptilus africanus. Classification (NCBI taxonomy): domain Eukaryota; kingdom Metazoa; phylum Chordata; class Aves; order Charadriiformes; family Glareolidae; genus Rhinoptilus; species Rhinoptilus africanus. The sequence continues at coordinate 190,995 of VXBO01001776.1, read as the reverse complement.
CCGCAGCCCGCACGGACTAACCCAGCCGCCACTTAATCCACCGCAACGTTAGATACAGATATAGATATTAAAAAAAAAAAAAGAGAGAGCGAAACTCCTTGCAGTCCCACCCACCGACTCTCATTTCCCCCACCCCTACCTCCACCCCCTTCCTCACAAGGAAAAGGTCCTGGAGCCAGCTCTAACTGCGGGACTGGAGATCCCTCCGGAGCAAAAGCAGGTGGCTAGCGATCGCCTCCGCCGCCGGGGGCTC
>VXBO01001776.1:163806-179206 GCA_013400135.1 Rhinoptilus africanus | reverse complement strand
GGCGGCGGCCGGCACTCGGAGGGTCGTTCCCGCCGGGCGGCGGTGGGACGGGGAGCCGCGGTTCCCCAGCCCCTGCCCTCCAGGCCGGGGCCGCCGCGGCCGCTGCCTTTGGGAGCGCAAAATCTGGGTGTCGGACGGAGGCTGCCCGCCCGCCCCACCGCACCCCCACCCGCGCACAAAGCCGGGCATGGGTGTGAAAAACCAGCGTGGAGGGGGCAGGGGGGTTAAGAGCGAGCAAGGGGCTCAGCAGCGCAACTGTTAATTGCTATGTGACTCCTCTAAAGATTGCCCATACAGGTTGGTTTGGGATTTTTTTCCCCGTGGAAGTAGGACTGCAGTTCAAATGACCTTCATCTCCTCAATGGCTCTGTGCTAGCCATCAGGCTAGCTCATCCTACATGCTTCCTTGAACTATCAACCCTTTTTTTGTGTGTGTTTCCATGCAAACTCAAGAACTTTCATCAACAGAAACTAAACTAGATTGTGTCTAAACTAGCTTTGGAGATAGCATCATTTTCAGAGCAAAATCTTTTTGTATTTTTGACCCTTACTTCCCTGTTATCCTCAGCTAATTGATTTGCAGATGCTGGTCTGCGGGAAAATGACAGATTTTCTTTCCTTTACATGTTGGTTTATCTATTGCTGAAGGCTTAGGTCGAGGATAAGAAGATTTCATGAAGCTTAATAATTCTGCGATTTAAGAAAAAAAATTATAGAACATTAAAATAGGTAATTCTCACATTAGCAGTCAGAAATTCAGTTACTTTATAGGCAAAATATGTAAAGCGCATTGAACTACTTTAAACAAATACCCTTTTAGTAACACTGGAAGACTTAGAGAAAACAAAGCACTATTCATAAAGACAAAAGCATTGGTAGATGTGAGTTNTGGACACAGTACTCCAGGTGGGGCCTCACCAAGGCAGAGCAGAGGGGGAGGATGCTCTTCTAGTGCACAATAATTATTTCTTACTCCTCCAAAATAATTGGCATGGCAGGTGATATAGCCGATTGAAAATTCGTTTTTCCAACCATTGACCTTCTGCTGACAAATCCTAAACCCATAGAATGAAAGGTCATCTGTGCCACACTGCTGCCCGGTCCCTGTACTTCCCCAGAGCCTTCTGATAAAATGGCTCCTGTGCTCAAATATTTCAAAGGCCCATTGGACTTCGGCTTTCACAGTCCGTTACAAGTGCGTTTACCCCCACGCTTTCAACCGGAGAGGCTTTTTCTGCTCTTAGGGAGGAGAACCCAAGTGACCTCCAGAAGTCACCAGTCAGGCTGTGAACTTGGGTGTCAGTCTCTTCGAAAGAGGAGACGAGAGGCAAGAGTTTCACTGGCCAAGGCGTGGGTGTCATTTTATTCCGGACTGCACATCGCCCATACTGTGCCACAAAGGGCCACAGTGCCGTTAGTCTAGCCTGGGCTACTATGGCTTGCAGGGCCTTACTGGCAGAGGACTCTGTCCCGGCAGGAGGAGCAATCCTCACAGTATGAGGAGGAGGTAAGTGTAAATACTGTAAATGGAAGTATAAGCAGCGTTGAAGGGGAAAGGAATTTTAAACTGCCGGTCACAGCTCACATCATTGTCCCTAGAGCTTATTTCCAAGCATGGTGTTCAAAATCAGAGCAAATCCTGTGAAATTTCAAGGGAATGCTGGCAACAGGGATCATTCGTCCATGACAGGCTGCTTTACGTGCCTTTCTCTTCTTTCTGTACTGGTCAAATCAATCACTGGTAATTAGTATGCTTGTTACAGGCCCCAAAGGCTTAACTACGGAGAAAATCCAGCTGCATTTATTCCAGCCAGCCACTGTCTGGCACTGTTGCTCCACGCAATTGTAGGTGAAGGCTCCATCTAACACTATGAAAATAAAAGCGCGAAAATGTTCCTCAGGGAAAAGACAGAGAGCATATGTGGTTGAACAAGAAAGAGAGGAAAAGAACTGGAAGAAGAAAAATGAAAATAAGAAGCGTACATATCCTACACACAATTTACAGTGTTCTTTACAAATGTCTGTTAAGTATATGTACACCTATATTTAGTAATAGTCTTTAATATTTTGTATTTATGTTATCAGGCCTTTGCACATATGGTTTTTTTCTTAAATGACTCTCCCTCATATACCCAGCTCTTTCCTAGGTCTAAGATGTCCATTCTTTCTGAGACACTACCAAACCTGTTCTCTGCCTCCAGAGCTTTTCTTAAGACTCAGGATGTCCTTCAGTGGGTTTCTGATACCCACCCTTGTTCTCAGTCACCTGGTCTTTGAGGTTTGATTCAGCAGAAGGGCATGGAACTCATTGGATGGGATCAGGCAAATTACACGCTCTTTATGCTTTTGGGACACACATCTGGCAAGATGTCCAGCACAGTGCCCATTCATGGCAATAGAAAGTTTGCACCAAGGTCAAGGTTTGAATTTGGTCTTAGACAGTACCTAAGTTTTCCATTGCTGCTCTTGGTTGTCCTCTCACTTGGTATTATCCAAAACAAAATTTGTCCACGCCTTTTGTTGCCACTGGCTTTCATTTATCTTCCTTCTCTGTTTTCTGTTCCCTATTTCTTTCCCTCTTCTTCTTTCCTCTCTTTTACATCTCATTGCCTGGAATATGTTCAACTTCTCAGGGTATCTGTCTTCCTGTAATTCCTAAGCCTGCTAGCATTTCATCAGTTTAACAGACACCAAATTAGATTAATAGGTAACGTAGGAGTCCATGCTCAGTTGGTTCATGTATTTCACATTTTCAGGTTAATCATGGCTTGAAAATTTTTGTTTCCTTTTTGTTTCATCAAAGCTGAGAGGCATTGTTCAAATTACAGAGATGTATAATTAGATCCATTACACGGGTCTGGGGGACCAGGGTGAAATGGAACTAACAGAGTTTCTCACTGACTCCTCGCTAAGTGAATATTTACTGGCTTTGTTGCGCTGCACTTGATACAATTTTAGATCCTTTTTTCTCTTCTTTGTGAACTGGCTTCTTAGCCCATTGACTGTGCTAGTCTGAAAGATTCTCTGCAGATAAAGGTTCATCAGTTAAAACAGAACGCGAGTCAGCAGTATTGTATAGCCGCAAAAAACGTTAAATACTCTGAATAAACTAGCATGTTGTATGTACCTGTATGTGAACTAATCCTTTTACTCTTTGCAGCAGCAGGAAGCCTAGATGGATGAACTGTGTTTTCTGGGCAGCATGCTTCACGTAAGACATAGATCAGCTGGAGGTGACCCAGAGGTGAGCAATAGGAAGACGTGTGGAAGACATGATCCACAAAGACATGTTGAATCAGCTGTGTTTCTTTATTCTACAGAAATATGGACTGAGCAGAATGAGGATAATAGTCTTCAAATATGAAAAAACATGTTGAAAGATGGCAAGGTAAAGATTTGTTGTACACAAGCACGGGGGATAAATGGATTTGAGCAGCATTTAGACAAAATTAGTTTAAGAATTAGGGAAGATATTCCCAAGATCTAAGATCAGGTTAAGTAAACACCTACAGAAATTTAGCAGTACAGGATCCTACCTCAGGCTAGAAGCATCAAGGTCCCTTTCAGACATGATGCCTATGATTCTGTGACTCTGCTTTCAAGCACTGTGCTGTGAAAATGCTATTGCCCTTCATAAGGCATGGGGAGATATAAAATAAACCTTCCCAACTTACTTGAAAGGGCTTCAGAAAGCATCTAGCCTGACCAAAGGAGGTGTAGTTTGTATCCAGGAATTCAGAGGAATACCCAAAGCAGTTGTGTCTGGGGTGTGTTTCATGAGGTGACCCATTTCACCCTCATCTTGCAGTAGCAAGTGCTCTCACTGGTCCTCACAAAGAAAATCTCTAATAAAAGGAGTCTCTGCACATTTCTAATTAGGTAAGCAATTCAGAGACTTCAAGCTTGAAAACTTCAGGTTTTGAAACTCTGTGAACAACTTTCATTCCCTACTTCAGGTAACGTAATAAGAGAGACAATCCCAGTGAACACAAGTCGTCTGTTTGCCTAAGGTAGGCCTAGTAAGGCAGCTCAAATGAATGCAAACCAAATATTGAGTTCAGCCAGGTTTATAGTGGAATCACAGTAAGACAAATTAAGTCCAGTAACCTAATCTGTAATCAGTATAATCTTTTACTGTCATTTTTATTTTACTTAAAGAGGAATCCCTTCTCTTCCCCTTTTCTAGGAGCCATTGCAGGTCTCTAGGTGAACAACTACCTATGATGCAACAAAGGAAAAGCAGGACTCAGAAGTAATATTTTTTTGTAATTTATATGCTCCTGTCATGTGTTCTAATTATATTCTCAGAAATGTCTAGGCGGGCAAACAGCTTTTTAGTCATCTCTGTTTTCAAATGATGAGTACAAAAGGTACCATACAGGGTCTAGATCACACTTACCCCTTAAAATCATCTTTTCCAAAGCTAGGTGACTGAATAGTTTTATGTGATATACTAAATTTTCTTGCCTGCCTATTGTGTGCTGGAATTTTTATAATATTAAAAGGGAAGCTACACATTGTTAAGCAGTCTATAGGGGAGTCTTTTTACTTAACTGATCTTCTTTTATTGTAACCTTACACCATCTGATGCAAAATTATTTTTGGCTTCTGAGTTGCAAACCAATAAGCATTGATAATCAGCCTGTGAAGGCTAAAGCTATACCTACTCTGTGGATTTGGCCCGATGTCTTGTTCAGTGAAATTTTGTGGCTGTAGATTTCAAACACGACTTAGAAATTATTGCTTGCATCACAAGAACAAACCTTGAAATCTGGCTACGGCAAACAGCATCTTTGCTTTTGTTCAGATACAGTGAGACACAGAGTGTGTTTGTCACTGGGGCAGCATCCGGCGTAGGTAAGGCCAGAGGGACCACAGTGCCAAAATACGGGATGAGGTTGTCGATAGGGACCACGACACTCTTCTACCAATGCTAAAGGGATACTGCTTCCTTGCAGAAATATGAGACAAACATTTCTACCCTTTTAATTACCAAACAGAAGTTTCTACCAGGCCTTACCACCACTGCAGCTGTCCCCTCATTCAATGTTAGCTTCATCCCTATAACGTGTAGCTGGATTGTGAGTCTAGGTCCTTTTGAGTTCTTCTTCAGGTAACCCTCTGCAGAGGTACTTTTCACTGTAAGAAGCTGAGGCACCTTAGTATGAATGGCTAAAAGTATACATTAGGAATACTCATTAAAAAAAAAAGAAGGGGGAGAAATGTAGTGGTGGGGGGTGGGAGGGGAGCATTAGTGATAAATAAAATGGTACAATGGTTCTCCAATTGAATCAGACGTCAACATTTGGAGCTCTAAGGTCTAGTGAGGTTTCCACTTACCCTGCCTCATCTCCATCCATCCATGCCCCTACCCCACTGCTGGACAGTGAGAGAGAATTTACTCATTTCTAATTTGAGCGGTGTGGAGATTACTCGCTTCCCATCGGCTTGGCCACAACGTGGATACAGTTTAATTACGTGCATCGTCTTTAGCAGTTCATCTTACTGCTTTCAAAGGTGTTACTCATAACCTCTCAGAGATCTGTCATCAGAAGGAACACGTGCCTCTGTGGGATTGCCACCAGACCAGGGATTTAAGCATACAAAAATCTTGTGATTCCACTAATTGCAAATACAGTATCTTGTAATTTCACAAATTGCAAATAACCATACAAAAGCCCTGCCTTTTTTTCCTTTCTGGTTTCTAAACTACATTTCCCAGAAATCTCAGGTCTAGAGGGAAAGTGCACATCTGCCTCTTGCTATAACAGCTCTAGTTATCTGGTGCAGTCTCCTCTGTCAGGGAAACATCCTGAAAGGCGAACAGTAGGTGCAGAAAACATATAATAGCATCTTTTTCTCGTCCCATATAAAAAAAAAAAATCAACAGATTTCAGCAATCAGTAAGAAACTTTATAACAGCAGCCATATGTTTGGGTCATATTTTATATCTTGTAATTGAGCTTTAAACCACTCATTTTTTCCTAAGAATAACTCATTAAAGGACTTGATAACCATGTCTGAATAAAATACAGGACTTTATAGGCTTTATTCATATTGGAATTATTAATTTGTTTTATTGCACACTGCCTACTATTTTGGGATAAATCTGTATGAATGTATGCCCGCCTGTTTGGAATAAAAGTATCATCTCTCAATTTTGTGCATGTTGTTTTTAAAAATGACTTTGACGATCCATATTTATATACACTTGACAGTACATCATTGCCAGATTTCAAAAGCTAATCGCATGCCTTCCAATGCTGGATGTTTTTAAATAGATGAGATGAAAACCTCTGGAATTTTTTTTGTCATACATGTGAGATGCCAAGAAAAACTCCTAAATGTGATTTTTTTTTCCCCTCCTCCCAGAAACTATGTCCTTCTAAGAAAAGAAAACATGTCTAGAATTGCTATTTTTAAAATTATCCTGATTTGTTAAGTAAATCTAATAATGGGTATGTGGGGGAGGGAGAGTCCAGGCTTTAGTTTGGAAAGCAGAGGATTGATGACACTAACTTTGCCAACCTAAACAGGAGGACATTGGATTGTTTAGCTTCCTGTCTCTACCACCCAGCCCTCATCAAGGACCATCTACTGCTCTTACCTAGGAGGGAATGCAGTTCAGTTAAAGTTACAGTAATGACAGTGCTGAGATATGTGTCCATTCATTAGCCTACTTCTTAAAAGTTCAACCTATTGCCAGTGTCTTAAATCTAAAAAAACCTGCCCCGTTAAAGAGGTTTTCAGGTGAAGATGATGCCTAGTAGGGAGTTTTATAAGGCTGTGTCTAATGAAGTTTACCCTTCATTCACCCTTCATCTGTTTTCCAAAACATTTGTCTCTTTTACACGGATATTTAAATCTTTGCCTTTATGTTGTTACACCGTAGTTCTATGATATAACTGCATTGAATACATTAACTTAGTTATGCAGAAAGGGGTAGACTTTGGAAATAATCTAGAAAGGTTTGCCACTCTTCCCTTTACAGTTTTCAACGATTCATCAAATAATGTTGTTCGTGTCATGTCCTCCCCGAGGTCACTAAATTATAGTGATCACTTATCTACAAATCTTTCCTACATTTTCTTTCTATTACAATAAGCCTCTCTTTCATCAGGATTATCAGCAAAAGCTGCAGGATATTTTATCTGGCTGTAATTCAGCTCCATGTGGGGGTGCTCGCACGCACCCTGCGGTATTTTGTGCAGTTATAAGCAATTTATGAGATGTTTAAAAGTGCATACTTTACTTTCCAGATTTAACTCTTTGCTTGAACCCAGTGTCTGATTAATCTCAGTACAAGATTCCTGTAAAGACCAGAGTCTGAATCTTAAGAATCTCCACTCTTCCATCACCTTCATTGGAGCTGAAGGTTCCCAGCATTTTTTTGGATGAAGCCCTAATGTACCTTACATACATTATAAAAGATGTTGAAAAAATTCTTTCCAAACCAAGCACAGGCCTACCGAGTAAGGGCCCAAAAGGGCAGTAGCTTCCCCATTTTGCCTTCCTGGCTTGACACTTGCACTCCTGTATTGAGGGTTGGACTAAATGACCTTTAAAGGTCCCTTCCAATCCAAACCAGTCTACGATTATCTGAAATCATCGTGTGGCTGCCACAGCCCCCACTTCTCCCCGCACAGAGTGTGCTCCCTGAAAGCCGCAAAGCATGAGGACAGGTTACCTAAGAAAGCATGTAAAACAAATCCTGTAAGACACTGGGCTGGTAGGTGCTGGGCTCTTGTGATACCTGCCATCCACGGTGGCAATACAAGTAAAGCATGGAGCAGAAATCAGTTATTTAATTTATGATTTATTCATTTAATTTAATGATTTCAACAAATGAAGTCTCCATGACCCTGCCTTAGTACAGAGTCTTTGATTCTCTGTGGCTTCGCGAACCAATTTCTCTTTCGGCTTTTTTGAAAGAAGGGGGGAAATGTATAAGTGCCACCGTGCTTGTACCTGTGCACACAGAAAAGTGAAGAATTGGGAGACCTTTGGAGAAAGTATAAACAGTTCCTGCATGGTGGACAGTTTTCAAACCAGGGTATAAATGAAATTCTTTCACTCCTCCTTAGGTACAATCACTTTTTTCCTACACATTCCTACAAGAGTTAGCAAATTGGAGACTAACTTTGTGACCTTTACATGATACTATTACATAAATATTAATAATGAATGCTGCTGGTGTTAGTAGGAAATGGTGAGGCAATATCATTTGTCCATGGAGAACTTTTATATAAAAAAGAGTAGCTGTAAAGTAGCTACGTTCACTTACAGGGTCCTAAAAAAGAAAATGCATCAATATACATGTACTGTAATTCACACTAGGAAATGTCTTGACATGGTCTCTGTATATATGACAATGCATGTAAGAAAACAATAATTCTCCTGTTTGTAATGGCTGTCTACTGTCTGGCCTAGATAGAGAACAAACGCCGTCAAGAATCTCAGAATCCTGACTGCTAGACTGTCTCCTGTTTCCTCCATTATCTATTAGCCGCAGGCTGGCACCACAACACAAAATTGCTGACTACCAATCTTAAACGATTAGTCCCCAGCATCCTCCCAAATCCAGAGTATAGCCCTGAAATCTAGTACCAGTCTGTGGGACGTTCCTCACCACATTTTGTCTGCAGGGTCTCTGTTTGAAGATGAGTTTTATGATGAGTAAATTATTCCCTCTAAAGTGATAGAAAGCTTTATTCACAGAATCATTATGGGCTTGTTTATGTGCGTGCTGAAGCTAATAGGGTCTTCTGCCTTTGGCTCTTTGATTGATATAACAGAGATCTTTCATACAACAGTTAATTGTTAACACTATTGTCTACCGAGTCTCCATGAGCCGTAAACTGAGAACGTATTTATTGCTATTACCAAACACAGACTCTTGGCTAAATGCTTCCTTATTATATTTTTTCACTCCTTTTTTTCTTCTTTTAGAAAGTCATCACTTGGTTTGATTCTACAGGCCATGTCCTGCTTTGTCTACAATGTCTCTCACAATCAATGGGGCATAAAAGTAAGGGGGAAACCCCTCTTTTAGCTGACAGCTGTAGGTGTCCATTTACTTTTGGCTATTAAAAAAAAATTAAAAGACATGCAATTTTCTAGACATTTCTTTGCAGCTTTCCTATTGTTGTATGGGTACTGTTGTATGGGTAATGTGGAACCCAAATGTTAATTGTCTGTCATTCCTTAGAACTGCATTCTTGTAGAGATTGCCCTACTAATAAATCTTACTTTTTGGTCTCATAATACAGAGCAATCTGTTTTCTACGTGTAGGATAACTAAGTGCTTTGGAAGAATTCAATACAGGACAATAAGTATTCAAAGGCCATTAAGGGTGGCTATTATACCTACTTACATATTGAGAAAAAAAAGACTGTAAGAGAACAGAAAATGTAAGGTAGTAATTTCCAGAGAATTGGGAAAGAACAGTGATATAGGAGAAACATCTTGCGCAGAAGAGAGTCAGCAGACAGTGATAAGAGATGTGTTAATCAGAACAGGAGCAAACTGGGTCTCTTAGTCTGGAAAAGAGACGGCTGAGGGGGGACCTAATCAACACTTATAAATACTTGAAGGGTGGGTGTCAGGAGCATGGGGCCAGGCTCTTTTCAGTGGTGCCCAGGGACAGGACAAGAGGGAACGGGCACAAACTTGAGCACGGGAAGTTCCACCTAAACATGAGGAGGAACTTCTTTCCCTTGAGGGTGGCAGAGCCCTGGCACAGGCTGCCCAGGGAGGTGGTGGAGTCTCCGTCTCTGGAGACATCCCAAACCTGCCTGGAGGCGTTCCTGTGCCCCCTGCTCTGGGTGACCCTGCTCTGGCAGGGGGTTGGACTAGATGATCTACTAAGGTCCCTTCCAACCCTATGATTCTGTGATTCTGTGAAGGAAAGAAAGATTTTGGAACTAAACAAAAGCACTTTGGTAAAATGAACCTTTGTATTAAAAACATACAAGAAACACAGCATTTCTTTGGTATTTTTAAGAATTTGTTTGTAATAACTATATTTTGAAAATAAAAATGAAAGCTAGGTTTGGGAGTGTAATCCTACAGCATATGTAGTATTTCTGGAATCCCCAAGACCCTCTTTCCACTAATAATTTCCATGGCTACAGCTCCCTTTTTGAAATCAGGATTTGTTACCTCTCTCCTTCAGACTAGGATGGCTTTTCTGAATGGTCTTCCTTGCAGACGCTGACAGAACAACTCAGTTCCAGTTGTTTTTAGCGTATTACATTATTTGTCTGTCAAGGTATCCTGCTGATAAAGTAGTGAAATAATGCAAACCTTACCCATAGAAATCTAACAATTGGCAAGTGGGCGCCTTCTGCCTTTTAATTCTTTGTCACAGGTTACTTCAGCTAGTCATTGTTTGTGTAGTTTGTCACACTAAGGAAATTTGAGTATAATGAATTTTGTGTGCCTAGTTCTAGTCTTACTGAATCACAGGCCTACGGAATGACTTTATGTGAGTCATTTCCACCCCTGTGACTCCTGCCTCAGCGAGGAGATGGGGACATTCATGCTAGTTCCTTCTCTGTGTGCTTTGCTATCTGCTTATTGTGCTTTGAAAGACAGCAACGGCACTATTAGCGATGCAAAACCTAAAGCGATGTCAGTAGCTCTGGGTGATACAAAAGAAGAAATAAAAAGCCAAAGGATATAAATGTAGCACTTTCTTTGGATGTTTCAGCCAGTTTTGCTGAATGGGAAATGCCAGAACTGAGCTAGACCTTGCTCTTCATGGCTTGAAAAAAAGCAACAGGGTGGTTTTGATATTATTACTGACAAGATTGTTAATACTTTCTTCCATAAAGGATGGGTAGTGGCTGCTTGCACAATTTGTAATGAAGGCACTTCTGTGGGTGTCATCTGTAGGTGTTAGTGACTGCATCAGCTGTTTCCTCTCATAGGGAATATTGCTGGTGGTGTTCTTACCACCTTCTTTCCTTTATCACTTTGACTACTGATATGGGTGAAACAAGGGAAAATTACCCAGGAACAGAAACAAGTAAGGAGCTCAGGCTTATCTTGTTGAAGATGTGAGATATACGGATATTCCCTGAATCACTCTTGGCTTGTTCAGGGAATCTTGTGGAAGTACAAGGCCTCTGCTTTCAGTGGCCATTCCTACTCCCTTCATAAACACTGGACACAAAAATAATGATTTGCCTTTCTTTACTAAGAGCACTGAAGTTTCCAGAGACACTGGAACAGGTTTCCTAGAGAAGTGGTCGATGCCCCAAGCCTGACAGTGTTTAAGAGGCATTTGGACAATGCCCTTAACAACACGCTTTAACTTCTGGTCAGCCCTGAAGCGGTCAGGGAGTTGGGCTAGACGGTCGTTGAACATCCCTTCCAATTGAAATATTCTATGCTATTCCATTTTATTCTATTTCTCAGTATGCAAACAGTCGGTATGAAACAATACCTTCTTTTTCCAGTTACTTAGAGAAAATGGAAGAGTAGATTGAGTCACACTCAATTCTGCCAAGATAATGGTGATACTGATATGTAGATATATCTAAGAGGAAGCAATTCAGGATGATAAAGGCATACCATTTATGGAGCAACAATTTTCACACAGTGCAGTAAGTACAAAATATTAAAAAGACATAATACTAAACAAGTTTCCTTGGACTTTAAGACACACAGAGAATCCCTCATTTTACTCAGGGATCAACTCCAAACCACTGTTTTAAGAGTAAACCATTAGTCGGAGGTAAGAGCGTGAGAATGGACAGTGTCAAGACACACTCAGGTTTATGCACCATTCTGGGTTTTGGTGTTGTTTTTTTCTTTTTCTTTTTTTAATTTAAGCATGATTCATTGAATAAAAACTTCACACACAGAATTCTCATGGCATAAGACAAATCTCCAGCTATGTAAACCTCAAGTACTCATTTAAAGGAGTTCTCTTGTATTTGTTCTGATAGGTCTACAACTTCCCATTTCTCTTCCTCCAGTTGTTACTGCTTTACCACTCTCTGCGTTCTGCATCTGGATTTATAAGATGCTACTGAGCACGCAAAACAAATTTAATAACCTCTATTTTGGATTCCTAGCAAACCACAAGACCATATATTCTACTATTTTTTGCTAATTTTTTCTGTCTCTCGTTTTTTCTTTTATGTAATTCTCAGTCTCATAAGAACAAGCCCAACTCTTTCTGTTGTGCTGCACTAATGCAACTGAAACTCAGATTTACCCCTTAGAAATTGAAACTCAGTTTCTTCTGTTGATACCAATAATAATTTTTCCATAGACTTCCTCATTCTCCCAGTATTGTTTTATGTTACAGCAGAATATTATTCTAATTCAATCATTTTACAACCAATCTAATATAGCCCAAAAGTGGATTAGCCAGCAGGCACTGGTAGACTGCACATCCATCAGTTGACAGCTACAAAATCACTGGATAATTAAATCCAGAGAGAGATCCAGAAAGGGAAGGGAAGGAACAATTCATTTGTTTCCTACTCCTCCATCTGTTGCTGTTCACTCCATACAATTGAAGATCAGCTCCTCGGCCTTTCGTCTTCCAGCCGCCCAAAGCTGGAAGTGGCTTCCACCCCTGGGGCAGGAGAAACAATGCTTTGAGAAACTGAATGCGACATAAGGGGGAAGAGGAGATGTCTGATCCCCCCACCCCTTTTGTCCTTAGGCAGGAAGTTTCTTCAGAAGTCACACCAGTACTACAGTATCTACAAAGGATTTGCACCGTGATGGCTATGTTGATGTAACTACAGCACAGCATGCAACCCTATGGCTTGCAAGCCCCGAGTCTTGGCATCCCATAAACCATCTGTAAACTGTCCTAAAAGCAGGGCAATATATGATACTTTATTGTTACAGTGAAGTAAATAAAATGTCTTAATCCCATTACTAAGTGCTGATGGTTTTCTCCTTTGTGTGCATTCTTACGATGGGCTTTTTTTCCTTCTTCAAATTTCATCATGTTTTGAAAAAATAAGGGGGCGAATCAGATTTTTTGGTGAGCTTAATTCATCTCTTTCTCTCTCCTCTTCTATCCTACCTCAAGTAAACGTCACCAGAAGATGCAAGCGTGCAGGTGCTTTAGTCATGATTTCTTTCAATCATCTTCCTTTTCTAAGCAGTTTTTCCTATATTGCAGAGTTACCTTCAGAACAAAGAATGAGCTTGAACTTGTAAGTTCTGTTCCCATAACAGGATGTCTTTCTTCACGCTGGCTGAAAACCACTATTCTAATACTAATTCTAATACTGATTAGTATGAGCATTACTATTTCTATTCTTTGAGAAGGCTACTTACTAGTAAATTTATATTTACTATAAATATTTTCTATACCATTTTCTACATAAATTAATTATAGTATGATGTTCATCTAACTGAGTGTGACTGGTTACAAGATGTGTAGCTTTTTTTCCCTGCTGTACCGCTATCCCCTACGCTGTCTTTTCCTTCTAACATTGTTAGAACTGCCACGCTGTAAATGCTGCTTAATCATCACCCTCGTCACCCAGTTAAAAACATGAAACGCCAATGAAAGTAAGAGGTCTAATTTCTCCTTTTGGATATCCGCCAGCAGATTAGTTGGTGGGGGCAAGGTGGGTAGGGCTGGAGTTTTCCTTTTCCTTCTTGAAGGAGTGGCCATTGAGGGAGGCTTGAGGAAGCTACTTTGGCAGGGAGAAGCTAAAAGGCTTTGTTAGTTGCTGTGTGTGCATGAGACGGATGCCGTAGCGCATTTTTGCCAGCCTGAAATAAAACAGCTTTTTTAATGGTTTGGACACCTCCCTGCTGCCCAGAGGCTGCCTCCAACAATTGGAGTGGAACAGGAATTCCGGGTTGGGGGAGAAAGATGAAAGAGTCACGAGGCCTCCAAAGGACTCGGGCTGCCCATTCCACAGACCTCTAACTCTTGTCCTAACATTTTAGAGTAATCCTCTGACATTTAAAATGAACAAAATTTTCTTCTCCTTGGACCATGAATAAAGTAACAGAGGCACACAACTCCCTTTCTCCAACTCCAAAGGGGCCTTTCGCAGGGTACAGCTTTATTTCTTGAACTGATGGAAGTGACTGATCGTGATTAAGCAGCATCCAAAACAGGCCAATCCATAAATCTTGACTTTCAAACTCATCGGCACATCAAAGCCAGAAGCACCGAAGGGACTGAGAGCTGATAAGCGAACCTTGAAACAGCCACCGGCCACCTTCCCCTCAGGCCACCTCACACAACATGACGCCACGGATGGCCCTGGGCAGGATGGCATCAGCCCGGCAGGGCCTCAGCCTTGCTTTTTTTTGGGGACTTATGCCCTGTATTAAAATATATTAGTCTGAAGGGTCAGGAGAAAGTCTTTCATAACAAATTACAGTTATACTGGAATTAGTCGTACTAATAGTTGTTCTAAAAAGACACAACGGCACTTGGGTATCTGGAAACTACAGGAGTTTAACTGCCAGCTTTAAATGAGGGATTGCTAATTGAAGTACCCAAGTGTGACTGCAGCTGCAAAAATTTTTAGAGGTGTAAACGGTGCTCCCTCTTGGTGTTATTTTGTGGTACTTCTGCCAGCATAATCTGTTCAATGGTAATAAACAGCGTTTCTTCACAGAAGTTGAGCTTCTCCATGTCAGGGCCTGCCACCGCTAGATCTGTGTGCTTTGGCACCCAAACCAAGACACTCAACGCCACGTCGGTGCCCAAGCACCAGCCAGGTGAGCTGGAACAGGGCAGCTAAATAAAGCACGATGACGCTGTGTAATGAACACAGCACCTTCCTGGAGGGGACAGACCCCAGAAGGCAGCAGGCGGCACCCCTGACCGGGGCCAGCTCAGCTGTACAAAATGGTGGAATTAAGGGTCTTCCTCCTGCCTCTCACTTTGAGTTCACTCTTCCCAATCCCAAACAGCCTCTGACCTCCCCAGTTCTTCAGGCACAGGCTGCGGGATGTCTTTTTGTGGAAATGACTGGAAAAGGAGAAGAAGGAGGAGAAGGAGAAGGAGAAGGAGAGAAGGAGAGAAGGAGAGAAGGAGAGAAGGAGAGAAGGAGAGAAGGAGAGGAGGAGAGAAGGAGAAGGAGAGAGAGAGGGAGAAAAGGAGAAGAAGGGAATCTTTTTGGTTGGATGAGACCTTTAAGATCATCAAGTCCAACCATTAACCTAGCACTGCCAAGTTACCACTAAAGCATGTCCCCCAGCATCACACCTAAATGTCTTTTAAATACCCCCAGGGATGGCGACTCAACCCCTTCCCTGGGCAGCCTGTTCCAATGCTTGATAACCCTTTCTGTGAATAAGTTTTTTTCCTAATATCCAATCTAAACCTCCCCTGGCACAACTTGAGGCTGTTTCCTCTGGTCCTGTTGCCTTTGACTTGGGAGAAGAGACCGACCC
>VXBO01001776.1:103008-147479 GCA_013400135.1 Rhinoptilus africanus | reverse complement strand
TTCTTTTTTTGAGGGGGAGGGGGAAGATGTTTGTCACGCTGCAACCATTATTCCGAGAAGCCTGCGATGTTTTCATTCACCGCCCGATTTTCAAGGCTCCTTTCTTCATATCGCAGCTGGCTCAACTTGAGACTCCGGAGCACACATGAGGCGGGGAGAAGACAAAATAACAATAATAAACAATAAAGCAACCTTCCCTCCCCAAGGCACCCAAACTAAGCTGCCCCTCGTCGCTCGGAGAAATTCCCCTTCGTCCCATCGGCACGTTGGAGGGTCGTTTTAATCTGTCTGAACTTTGAAACAAAGCTGGTTTCCAAAGGAAATTTCCACTCTTGCTGCCGCCGCGCAGCAGAGGGCGCCGGGAGCCTGCCCAGGCTGCCTTCAAGCGCCGCTGGAAATTAACTCTTTGGGCTCTCTCCCTGCCGGCTTTTTCAACATTTCCCATTAAAAATATCCAGCCTTATTCTAAATTTCTTTTTTTTTGTCTGTAAAATGTGTTTGTTTTTTTTTTTGTGTGCGTGTGTTGTTTTGTTTTGGGTTTGGGGGAGTTTTTTGCCGCCCTTGTGTTTGCCTTTTCCCGCCACAGCCCCCTGAGGAGTCTCAGGAGATTTACAGCTTCTCTCCCTCTCTGCTAACTTGGTTCTAATTAAGTCACTGGATCACGTTTGCGTGACATTACCGTGTTTTCCCTCATAATTGTCTGGGATAAAAGTTTGTCTGGCTGTGTTTAAGCTTAAAGGGTCACTTAGGGCTCTTCAAACAGAACAACGCTGAAGCACGACACCAGAGGAAAAGCAGCGAGTAAAATGCTCAAAACGATTTCGCTTTTACACCTGTAGTGTATAATATTGTACCTGAAGGGTGCAAGGCCAGTCCTCTGTATTAATGCTACGTTTTCAAACTCTTTTTTTCACACTGAGACCTAAGGAAATTCAAAGTTAGGTTTCCCATGGCAGCCGTCACAGGAGCACGTTGCGAGGACATCGTGTTTGTGCCTGATGTGTTTCTGTGCCTTAATGCCTGTGTCAGATGCTGTGTAGTTACATCCTTACTCCTCGCACCTCTAGGCTGGCGTACGCACAACCGCCGACATCCAAGATTTGTGCTGAGTACCTGCCTGCTCCTAAACCAGCGGGAGGGAAGGATCACACAGGAGGAGTTTGCCACAGTTCAAAGAGTAGCACAAGATTAAAAATAACCTCAGCCCAAACAGCTAATACTTTAGGAAATTATGGAAGGCTTTACCGGTAACAGGGGATTATAAACCCTGAACTTCAGTGAGAGCATTTCTTGTGTTTATCTGCATGTGTAAATATTGTTGCTCGCCCACCAAGACACAGTTTTCATGGCAATGTAGGTTGATTATTCTCTGAAAAAAAAATGAGGAAGGCAAACTGGAAGGTTTTCTTCAGTGCGTAACTTGTTTTATTCATACATGGTGTGTGTGTATATATATACACATATATATAAAAGTACTGAACAGAAATTATAACAAAGAGCGAGTGGGCAAATCTTTATTATTACTTTATTTATTTATTATTACAGTCTGTTTTCAAACACCATACTCCAGATTCGGATGTGCAATTGTCTCCTCGAGTATTCATTCTCACTCGAATATTTAGGAAGCAGCTCAGCTGCTTATCCCATACACCTCCCCCTCACTTGCTGAAATGTGCTCAGCTGAAACTACAACACAGGTATTTCAGAAACTGCTCGCTGCTTACATATTAAAGAGAAAAGAAGATGCAGGCCTGAACGTTGATAGTGGCTCCTGTTCTACTAAAATACATACTACCACATTAAAAAATGCTCAGACTTTTTTTTTAATATAACTTTTAGGAAGCACATCAACATGCTTTCTTCATGACTAATATATTTGTGCTACATTTAGTAATACCAAAATAGATGTGGGCTCTGGACATCTGCACAGTAGGTAGTTTCCAACACGGCTTATAATTCTAAATAAATTTTCAGAACAAAAAGGAAGAGAAAGATATTATTATTATTATTCCCACCTGAGATTTGGGGGAAACCAGATTTCATACTACTCAATGCTTAAGTTCTTACAAAAATCTTTGATCAAATTAACATCTGAAAAACCCTCATCTTTGTCCCAACTCAGTAGCTTCATTGCAGGGTTAGTTTTCCCTTAGTTTGCTTCAAATATATGAAACTATACAACTAACTGAGAAATGTCATTATTTTTCATTCCTGTTGGTGTTGTTTTTTTTTTTTATTTTCTACATTTCAGCTTTTAGATGGGCCAGTTGAAAACCAGCTGTTTGAGATGACTATCTGTGGTCAGATAAATCCAGTGGATGCAGTGAAAAAGATGGGAAGATACACAGTTTGCCTGCATTCTAATTGTTCACTTTGAGAGGACTAGTGTCCTGATGCAGTTGATATTTTAAAGGATGTCAAACAAGCTTTTTGGAAAATACATTGCTAAGAAATGCAGTGGAGGATACTTTAGAGAAAACCTTCCGGTGTTACATTAATATTTAGGGCACTGTAGCAGAGGAATATCTAAAATACAGGAGAGGAAAAAAAAAAAGAAGCCAAACGAAAAAGCAGAAGGAGGAAGAAAAACCTAAATATTAGGATGTGTCATTTCTATGTTTCCTGTAAACTTTTATCAAGAAGCAAAATATGCTTTTGCTATTCACATATCACTTAAGGCTCAATAGAAATGCAAAATGCATGCTGTAAAAAATTGTTAATAAAACCCAGCATAAAACAAAAAACAACAAAGAAAAACATTTTAATACTGGAGGCTGGTGGGAAAACTCAGTTGAAGAGAAATGGTGGTTGTCTTCGTGTTATTTAAATTAAAACATGGATTTAAAATATTTATGGGACTGTTTCTTTGTTCATCTCACTTAATTTGGCATCTGCCAACCATAAAAAAAGAAAGTGGACCAAAGGCTGCTGAGTTTACTCAAACTCAAATTGCTTTAAAGGACCAGATTTTAGCACTTGCTAGTTCATGTTGAGTTTTATCTTTGAAGCGTGCGCATAAGGTGAGAGTTTTTGTCTCGGAGCAAATAAGGGTGCGTTGGATATTGGGAGAAAGGACCCTAAAAGGCAACAGAAGCTTCCCGATAATAAACTTAGATATACACCGTGTTTCTCTGTGCCCAATGTGCTGTGCATGGTGGAACTGACATTCAGAGCCCACTTACTGTTACCTGCACAGAGGTCTCAATGGACATGAATATCTGGCCATGACAGTGATTGACACTTGGTAACTTGCTTGAATTTTTTTTTTTGGAGGGAATGGTGGGAGGCTGCTGTGGAGAAACTTCTCAACTCTTAGAACAAAACAGGGGAAAAAAAATAAAGTCAAAATGCCTCCCGGCCCCTATGCCATTTCCATGGAAGCTGACGGTAAAAATCCTCTTTGACTTTACTGGGAACAGGACTGAACCATTTTAAATGCTATGCTGTAATATAAATCTTTTAAGTCTTAAATATTTCCATACAGCGGAGCAAAGGAGTCTCAAACGTCATCAGAAAGACTGCTTCTTGTTAGGCTGTTACAATGTGCTATTTCTGTTCAAATAACGTTTACTAATATGAGAGACAAATAGATTTATACAATTTGGAAGCCTGACACTACAGTTGGGTGTTCACAGCTTTTACACATTATGGTATTTATGAAAATAATTTTAACTCTTCGTCTGCAGAAAACAAAGCACAGATGTTTCCCAGCAGCATTTCCTCATCAGGCCTTTTAGTTTAGCCTTACTGGAGTGTAGCGTAGGATTTGGTTACAGTTAAGCTCAAATCAAAATATTCCAAGAGTAGGGAGACACTACATGGCAAGGCAGGGGTAAGAAGAGGGAGGAGGGACGTGCAAGGAGGAAACAATCTTCTTCTCCAATTCTTTCACCTGTGGGACCTCAGAGAACTGTAAGTTCTCATCTTTGGGTATTCTCCCCTCCTCGGCAGTGGATTTAAAAAGGTTTAAGTGAGACAACAGTAGCAGAAAAAGCCCTGAAAATGTCATACTCTGGGAAAGTCAGGGAGGTTTCCTTCTCCAGTTATACAGGGGCTCCAGGGTTCAAAACTGAACCTCTCTCTGTTCCTGAGTTGCTGTGATGTCCTGCCCAGCACCCTGTCTTCTTACCCAGGGACACATTGAGGGAAACAGGATTTCCATGAATTAGTTGTTTGTTTGTTTTCCCCTGGAGTTAGTTTGGCTGTGTAAGAACAACTGAAGAGCATTCATGTAGTCCTCCAGGTCTCATCATTGATCTTCTAACAGGGAAGCATTGTCAAATGACAATTTACCTGATCTCTTGCCATATGCCACCACAGGTCTCTCTTTTCTTTCTTTTCGGGTGTGCATGTGCAGTGTCCAGCTGTGGTCTCTTGTCAGACACTTAACTATAAACTCTTCAGGAGAGGAACTATCTCTGTAGTTTGTGTCTTTACAGCATCTTGTGTTAGTGGCCTAGGATTACAGATATTGGTGATAAACTGCCCTCATCTGAAGAAAGACAGACTAATCTTTCCAAATCTATATTTCCAAGTAGATGATGATTAGCAAAGAGATAGAGAGGAGAAAAAAAAAAAATCCCCTCCCCCCAAAAAAAAACCCAAATGAGGAAATGTGAGAGGGGGCAGTATACATCTTGTTGAGGAAGGAGAGTTTCATTGCCTCAGGAGATATCTGCTGCTCCTTGTAAGAAGTGTACGTCCTAAAAATGTTTAAAGGTGTACTGCAAATCCCCTCCCCCCAAAAAATGTTAAGCTATAGAGCTGTATGAAGGAAGGGTATGTGAGAGGGTTTGAACTTTTCAGGGAAAAAAGAAATACTACCAACATAGCCATGATGAAAGCAGAGGAAAGAGAAAAGACTTTGATAATTGTACTTGTAAGTTTAATAGCAGTTGAGTGAACTTTCCTTGTGCTTTGGGCCTGTTTTTGAAGAACATCTTAACTAGGTATCTCTTAGGACCATCGTGGTACCGCATAGATCACTGATTCATGTGTTGAGGGTCAGAAGTGGTCCCAACTGTTAAAGGATAACTATCAGCAGAAGCTCAAACCCCTTTAAGTCAATGGCAGCTTGCTTCCTCCTGTAAAAGGAGTGAAAATGCTCTATAATTGCATCCTGAAAGGGTTTACTGGTATCTACCTTTAATCACTGAAAGTGGTTCCGTCTCCCTCTGGGAGAGGAGTGAGCTTTAACATTACAGCCAGTTGTGCCTTCCATACCTTCAGAGCCTGGACTGCTGCTGATTCAGAGACTTACATGAAGATGTAAAAGCTGAGCTTCACATCAAAACACAGAGATGGATATGACAAATACCAAAATAGCTCATAGGATTATCGATCTGCACATAAATGCAAGCATAAAAATGACTAGTTTTTTACCAGCAGAGGTCTTTGGGCATACTCTATCTGCATTAGGAAGAAATATTGTATTTGTTATTCAAATTAGTGCAACACAGTCCATTTTGACTCTATTTTTTTTTTTTTTTCTTGAAAGAAAAAGGAGATTCTCTCTGTGGGTATTAGATTGAGTGAGATGGAAGCAGAAATCTCATTGGGATTTTTAGGTAGGGAAGTACTGCAAGACTGGGCCTGTACACATGCACTGGCATCAGTGGAGTCTCCAGGACCCGCTTGTTGCTTTTCTTTAGTACTTCACCTCACCTAGCCATGTTCATATCTCCGTCTGGAACCCTGAAGCACTGTCAAGTAACACAGTGCAAGAGAACCAGTACAAAACCCTTTATATATTACTTGTTTTTCACTTAACATATACCTGAAGCTAAAGCTGCTAAAATATTTCATTACTTCACTATGGCAAATTCCACTCCTTTACCTTAATGTCAGCCTTATATTCCATTTTATTGTTGGTTTATAGCAACTTTATTTTAAATTGAATTTATGAGCACAAATACCACCATTTAACAGTTCTCCTCTGTCCACATTTGTGATACTTTCCAGTGCACTCCAGTGGAGCAAAAGGAAAAAAATATGGTAAAACAGCCTCCTGTTTTGATGAAAAATTGCTAGCAGTTATAACGTAATTAACTTAACCAACAAGGCAATAAAAATTAAGTGCCCTGTTCATGAGTGATGCATATCCCACATTAAGACTAAATTTCCTAGAAGTTATACACTGAAACATTTTCCAACAGGCCTTTACTGCGTAACATTTATAAAATTTTGTATTCAACAACATTGTTTCCTTGGGTCTTTTGGAAAGCAACAAGACTGAGACTGTGACTGAGAGAAAAGTAGTGATATACATGACCAGAAAGTTGTGTTTCATCAGCGGGAAAGCTTAAGGAAAATGTTAAAAGAGTTATGCATTATATTTTTCTCTGACCAGACTTTACTTGAATGATCAAGCCATAAGGTCGTTATTTTTTGTATTATTAAAGGAAGTATATTTTTGCTATTTGTAAATGACTATTTGTAAGTTTTGCTCTAGTAATAACTACCTATCCAACCAATATCAGTTTTAAAATCTCTTTTAATCTCTTGAACAAATATGTTTACAGGAAAAATTCCAGTTTGTTTAGAATCATGGAATGACTTGTGTTGGAAGGAACTTTGGAGGTCATCTGGTCCAACCTCCTACTCAAAGCAGACCTAACCTACTAAGCTGGGTTTGGTGTTTTTTTGTCGAGTGTTTTTTTGTGTGTGTGTTTGGGTTTGTTTTTGTTTTGTTTTGTTTTGTTTTTCTATAGCAGTGTTTTACTCAATAATTCTTGCTGAAAAGCTTGTTCCAAACCCAATTTCATTTACTATATTTCCCCTTTAATTTTCTCTGCTATGAATCTACCCTGCAGCTACCTTTGGAATCAAAAATCCCTGTTCTTCTTTTAACAGTTCAAGTTCACAATTTATTCTTCTCTCAAGTCTTGCATTGAAAATGGAAAAGGTTGCAGACTAACCTGAAGATACAGTGTGAACTGCCGTTTGGAAAATGTTGCTTTCTCCTGTGTCAGAGGTTTTATAATAACATATTCTAAAGTACAACCATATCTTCAAATCGAGATTATTGCTTTGAAGATAAAGGTAATTAAACCATTCTTCCATCTTTAAGCGCAGAAGAAAATTACTTAGTTTTCCGTATACTTCCAGAGATGATAAGCCGCTGATTTATGATTCAACTCAAGTTATAGGAGACCTGAATAAAATGTAAAACTAAAGGCCTGGCTTTGCTCTCAGCTGTTCTGGTATAATTCCAGCTCAGCTCCTTCAGTGTTGATGAATTTTTTCCAGTTTTACACTGCTGTGACCAAATGAGGATATATTTTATAGTCTGCATCAAAGAATCGGACCATTTCCTTATGTTTTCAGAAGGTGAGCTTTCTCTTAGTTGGTCTATAGTCTCCCTATCCTATGCTTTTCTGATTTTACAAATTTTTTTAAAAAGTGTATGTTTAAAAGAACAGCAAAAATCTCTCTACCTGAAAAACTGTTACACACAAAGTCTTGCAAACTTTTGTCTTTTAAAGAGAAGTCCCCTGCAGACCATGAAAATGTGCTGTTTAAACATGAGAAATGCTGCTCTTAAGCAGTCCTGGACTCCTTTTATTTATATTTTTAGTTAATTGTTTCTAAACTTGCCTTGTTATTGATTTAGTGACTGCTTTTCTTTACATCATCTGTAGAGGTACATATAGGCAAAAGAGTGAAACTTACTTCGAGGCACTCGGAACCAGCTTTTGCAGAAGAGCCCTTTAAACTTGGGAAGGATACTGTGAAGGATTTGATCATGTTTAGAAACCATTCAAAGTAGCTATGACAACTTAATGTTCCAGGGCCAAGATCTTGTGCACATACCAAATCTCTGACACCATCCAAGATCCTTATCCAATGTGAAGAGGAAACGGTAAAATTAGAATTGCCTAAAACAACCCCTAGAGACTATTGCTGATTCTTGAGAAGATTTTTTTTTCTTTACAACTTAAAGATATTTTTTTCTTAAAAGCTCTAAACCAGTTAAAGAAAAGAAAATAGTGAAATGAGTAAGGCATCCACAAACCCCAGAAAAACAGGTTCCTAGCTGGGTCCCTTTGTTATTTGTTGTGATTTCTTCATGCTTCTTCATTCAGTTTAATGGACTTGGTCAGTTTTAGAAGCCGCTAAAATATACTAATATAATTTTCTTGAGTTTATGTTTTAAATGGGAGTGGTATTGAATCTGGGTTTCATCTCCCCCTAATCTGGATCATATGGGATTAATTCTAAATGTGGCCAAGGAAGGAACGCTCAGGGAGGCTGATCTCAGCCAAGGCGGGTGGTCAGAGTCAGATCGATCACCGTGTACCTGGTCCAGGTGGATAAGATGCTGACTGTATTTTTTTTTTTATTGCATGTGGAAATGAAGAATTCTAGCTGGTCAAAATCTGCTTTTCCATGTGTTGAATATGTTGCCTACAGCACCTGCAACCTCTGCTTCGTGGTAAAACCTAAGCTCAGTATTAATTCTCTGAGTTTGCTAATATTGTTTCTGCTTCCTGTCCCCGCATGTACCTGACAATGAGATTTTTGCATCGGGCTGCATTTGACCACTTTCTGTTTCTCTGCATGTGGCAGGGTTCTGTAAGACAGGTTTTTCTAAAGGAAGAGAGACCTGGAAAACGCATTACTAAAGGTACTGATTTAAAAAATCCAGGTGAATAAACAAAGGTTTTGTTTCAGCAGCCATACTGAGGTTTTAAACATTGGTTCAGGTAGAACCAAATCCAAACATGTTAATAATGGCATAGTAACATAACTGTCTTATACAAAGTATTTCTGGCCACTTTCAATGAAAGTAAAAAGGGAGAGTGATGTATCGGGATAAATAGGAGTAGATGGTAATTTTCATTATTCCTCCTTTCCCCTCTCCTTTTACCAGGAGACTGGTGAGTAGTTACCTGGAGAACTAAAAGATGAAATGGTTAAACATCCTCTTTAGTGAATTTGTAACAGAAACTACAAAATAGATATCCCAACTCAGAGGCAAATGCCTTAACCTTGGCCCTATGGGGTCATGCTCTTGAATGTTCTTCTTCTGCTCAATTTATAGAGCCAAAGGATTTTTGTCACTGAAAAAAAATGTTCAGATGTGTTTGCCAGATTTGACATTAGTTAAGGATTGCTTTGATTTATGAAAACTGCATTTTCAGTGAATAAGTTATTATCCAGGAAAAACTCTCCACCATGAGAATGGTTATCTGCAAGTCGGTGTTAACTTGGCAACCTTAATATTTGGCAGCAGATTTTAACTTTACATAACACTGAAGTATTATTAATGTACCACATTGCAGGTTTTATGAAGGTATCAAGTTTTAAAGTGTTTTTTAAAGTCGGGAAATGCAAAAGATAAGCTTTTTACAGGGGTGTGACTTAAACTATGCTCTATATATCCTGTACATTTAATGATTTTTCACTTAAAATAACAATCATTAGGTTAATGCACATATTTAGTAATCAAAGACATGTACTATACTGCCTGAATACAGAGAGTCTCATTCTATGTTTCAAGATCTTTTTCATTTTCCTAATGTATAAAATGACCAATATTAATATTACATTGGCGCTGTTTTTCTTTATTTATTTGACACAGTACTTAAAATGTCTGACTGGTCCTCCTTCAAGGTATCTGTTGCAAGAGTTACAGAATTTCTCTCAGTGACTATTGCTTTGTTTTCAAATCCAGTGAATCAGAAAAAATACCTGAAAAAGGCTACAAGGCGCTTAAGGATAGTGGAGGACGCACTTGGCGTCAGCAGTTCAAAACAGAGATGGGTGAAGTGGAATGAGCCTGACACGTATATAAGGATGACACATTACTCCCTTATTCTTTTTGTCTTTTTTTGTTGACTTTTTTTTTGTCTTTTGTCTTTTTTTGTTTGCCTGGCTCTCTGTATTGAGATATGCTGGATATGCTGTGGCTTTTCAAAATATAAAATACTAAAGTAACCCACATATAACTATCAGGAAGAACAAAATGTCATCTCTCACATGAGGCACATGAAGGAAAGCTCTGTTGCCTCACTCTGTTTCCTACTCAATGCCATTTGATCAAGCAGCGTTAAGATCTCCACTCATGATATTTTTCTGAGTAGATTCATACAAAGAGGTTTTTTTTTCCTGGTAAGAGTGAATGTGGTCCTATAGCAAAAGGATACTAAATATCAAAAAGTTAACAGATAATCCGGCATTAATGTTCAAAGTGTTGATTCACTTCGAAATGCATATTGATTTTGTGTAACTTTCCCAGCCCTGTACTAGAATTGAAAGTAGGACATCTGTAAGCCGAGCAATTAAACAAATTAGCTAAATACCTTTTTAAAAAAGACTTTCAATGACAGTGGTCCTGCGGGTTCTAAAAAAAAGTGAGTGTGTTTTCTCTGCTGTCCAAAGATGAAGCTGATTCTGCTCTAATGCACGTCATGGTGCTGTGTCTCTCACTACCATCAGTAAGAAGAGGTTTCACCAATTGCCTTATTACTGCAGCAATCAAATCCTGCTGCCACAGAAAAATCAGTGAAGCAGTTCCGTCTTTTCCTGTGATCTATCAGCATCACCAGTCTTCCCACCTCCTTTTTTTTTTTGGAGGACACAAACTCATATCTTTTAATAGTTGGAGTTGAGGGGCAAGATTATTGATACTTGCAGAGGTAAAGAGATTTTTAGATAGGCGTTGGAGATGTTCCTTTTAGGAGCAGGCCTACCTTAGAAAGTTTTGCTCATGCAATGATGTTAGCCTGGGTCTGGAAAAAAACAGCAATCCCACCTGCCCAGTGGAGCTCAGCCAGCAAAGTTCCTGGTGTGGACACAGCTGTGCTGTCGGGAGAAAGCTGCTGCCAGTTTAACTTGTTGGGTTCAGCGCCTAGTGTAACCACCATGGCACACAATCTCCTTCAGATGGCAAACGTTGCACCCACGCTGCAGACGTCTGCTGTCTCGGATGCGCTGGTGCAACACTCATGGTGATTGTAACTGTAGGCAGATCCTGGTCAGAAGCTTATGTAGGCCAGGAGTTGAGATTTACCTTGCGTGAGAACAAATTGGAGATAAAGATACTGAGAACAGGATGCTGAGAAGACAGCAAGAGTCGTTGGCAGGGCTGGTAGTAGGTGTCCCTTTGGACTGCCAGAGCCCCTTTGAAAACTTCCCACTCCATAAATCAATATATTTTTTTCCCCTGGAAGTTACATTTCTTGTGTGTGCCAGTTTCCACGGCCTGCAGGAACATCTGCTGATGCGACTAGGTTGTCTTTGCCTCAGAAATACTGAGCATTTATGCCCTTGTGCTGGCAACTTTCTTATGCTAAAGAGTCTATCCCAGGAGGATTTCTCTGTGCAGAAGAAAGGAGCTGGGTCTTCAGCCAGATCCCAGTGGAACCGTGAAAGGCCCTGGTGTTTAGCAGATACTACACTTAGCAAGAACTCTGCCTGCTTCGCAGTCACAGCAAAAGGACTGCAGAAAACCATAACCCAGCAGTATATCAGGTTCAAAGTATTTCTTCTGTCATCACATGCATCTGCCTCAGGTTATCAGAAAACCACAGAGAATTACACAAGTAAGGAAATATTTGAAGGTCAGCCCAGGGTGAGTCTGGATTACAGGTGATGATTGTGTTTTTACTAAGTTTTCTGTCTTTGATACCTGTTGATGGAGGAATGGTTGAGTTCCTGGGAGCCGGCAGCTCCAGGACCCGTTAGTGTACATGGACTTGTTTGGTTACCAAAATCAATTGTCCAAAGCTCTTCAGTGTGGAAAGGATTTCACTGAACAATGATGCAATAGGCATGAGTGGAGTGAAGAAGCTGAAGAGATACTGATTGCTTACTGTTTTTTTCCAGTATGAGAAGTAGAGGGCATCAAATAAGGTTTAAATGACTCAATACTATAAGATATCTATGGCTCCTGAGTGGAGTCAGTTGGAGGCTGGATGAGTATTTAGGGCAAGTGTTTGTATAATTGTGCTCTAGGCCTTTGTAGGGCAGCTGTTTCTACTGTTTTCTTCCCCATTCAGAAATAAAAAGCCTAAATGCCCTCCTCCTCTGCCCCTGGAGGAGGCTTACAAAGAGCTCCTGTGAAGACAAGGAGGTGAGGCTACAGATGAGAAGGGTATCAAGAATGAGAAAAGAGGAGGAATGCTGCCAGAAATTTAGTAAGATGTTCTGGAGGAACGAGAAGAGTGGCTGCAGCCTAACACACACAGTGTTCACGTGCACCCATTTTGCCTTGCATCGGGAAGTGATGTGTGTCTGGGAAGCCTGTGAGCGTGCCCACATCTACTGCTCCACAAAGAAGCCTCCAACTTATGTCCCTGGTGAACCAACTTGCTTGTTGCTTGGAGTACAAGCTGGACAACTGAGGCTTTTCACCAGTTGTGTGATGATAAGAGGGACAGCCTCTTGTAATTGTAAAAGGGGTAGCCACTTTGTGGTCTGGTTGCTGGGAAAGGGAGTGAGAGGAGCATGAGTCTGTACGACTGTCTTGGGGGCGCAGTGTGGAGGTACACTGGACAGGCATCATGGGGGCTTACCATAGTGCTGGGTGGGAAGGGGCCAGGGAGGCTCATGAGGCAGAGAAACTCTTCAGGGTCCACGTGGGGCTACTCTTGCACAGGAGTTACCCAAGACAGAAGATTGTGGGATTCGAAGCATCCCTCATCTGTTAGAGTAAGCTGTGGGAGGCGGCGCAGTTGCTGCTCAGGCAGTGTGCTGGGCAAGCAGCATGGGATCCACTCAGTCCCATCAAACATAGTGCCACCAGTGCACAAACCATCACTGTTAGGGACACATTTAGGGGACTGAAAGTTGTGGCAAAGCTCTCTCAGCAGCCTGCACCGGTGGGGCAGCTGTAGCCTTTGGCCTGTCCTCAGGAGGGTCTTGGCCACGAGCCCAGCAGCATCCTTCTCAGATGTTATAGAGAGGGCCTCTCTTTCTGCAAGAGAAGCCTGCTCTGGGCTGTGATTTGTATTTTACACGTTTGACCCTGAGATAAAGGTCTGCACTTCCTTGTGGATGTGTCCAAGGAGGTGGGTAGCAAGTCTGGACACAAAGGTCAGCCAATGGGGGAAGGGGAGCAGAGGAGACATTGGTTTCCCATGGTGAGCAGCCCTCTGATGCTCCATGGTGTCTTCTTTGGTTGTCCCGTACAAGGACCAGGAAAAGTGCTAAATAGTTGTTTCAATTAAAGCATTAACGTATTAAAAGTATTTTTGTTTGAATATTAGGAACTTGTTACTGATATTGCTATCGTACAGATTTTATAATTTAGATATTTAACATCAATATGCTATAGTGTAACGTTTTACAGATTGAAATGAAATTATTAGCGAGTCAAAGGTAGTACTTTTGACAAACTGTATGCTATGGAAATTTTTCAGTTCCCTATCAAAAAAAATAAATCCAAGCATCAGAACTTCTAAATGAATTTTCTGAAAAACTGGTTGCTTCAAAAGAATATTCAAGTCGTAAGGTACAACAATGAAACAGAGCGTAATAGCGGATCTCTTATTGGGAACAACCTGTTTGTTGGCCGGAGGCTGACAGGTCAGCAAATACGACTGCAGTCAGACTAGCTCTTGTAGATGGGCAGAGAACATGGTATAACGTCTGCTGCTTTCCCACCACGGAGAAAATGACCTAGCACCAGCCCAGAGGCAGTGCTAGCACTCCTAGCAGCTCAGAGATGGAAGAATGAACCGCAAGAGAACATGAAACAGTTTTTTTCCAGACTAGAAAAGCCTTTGCCCCCAAGTATTTTTAACCCACATATTTCAGAACATGTCAGACAATTGATTAGCAATCTGTTGCTGAAGTGATATATTCATCTGATGCGTGGTTTCACTTAGCAGCTACAACACGTACAGCAAAGACTTGAAAAAAATGAACTGGAACTCTGTGCAGCATCTTTTATTCAAAACAGATGTATTATTTGGTATATGTTTAACATTCTCCACATAATCCCAACTTGATCCGTAACCATCATGCATTAGAGCGTTGCTTTTTAAGAAGATGAAAATGGGCTGCTAAAATGCTGCCCATATAATCTGAATTATTTTCAGCCCTGTTGTTAAAGCTTAGAGATAAAATTCTCTTTTGAACTATGGTTGAAGGCATTGTGTTTGATATATTGGTATAATTCCTGCAATATAAATACTCATAAATTAAGTTAGTGGTATGGAATGATTTCCTGTAATCTGTTTCCAGAATCAATATTTTATTGAATGAACTTCTTATTTTAACTTCTCACTTACTGACCCAGTGGCACAGCTGTAATGTGTGCTTGATCACTCACTCTCCTCTATTTTTTTTTAAATTAGACCTGACTATGCAGCAATGTAGACAGGGCATGTTTTTGGAAGCACTGCACTTAATACTGTGTGGAGAGAGATTGAAAGTAGCACTATCGTGCCCTAATGTAGAGACTCCCATCTAAACATCCTGTAGTAATTTAGCAAATGGCTATGTAACATTACCCCCATTTTATGGGCAGGAAAACTGAAGCCATGATTATTTCCTTCTTAAAAGATGCTTAACTTTAAGCACCTAGTACATTTACTTTTCTAAATGTGGACTTTATTTTTAAAAATCCTTTATGCATAGCAATCATCATTTAGTTCATTACCCAAGGTTTCTTGCAAGCTTCTGCCGATGAGTGTGTAACCTCACGCACACCAAAAGATTCTTCATTCTGAGCAGGTAGAATTTTCTCACCTACTGCACCCTGCTGGGAATGTGTTACCAGCTAAAAGCAGCAGTGGATGAAGATACTCTGCAGTAGATTTGGTGGCTGGGGTGGTCCATTGACATGTGATAGCTCAGCCTTCTCCGCTGGTTTTTAGCCCTCATGACTGCATGAACAAACCAAACTTCAAGTAGCGTGATTGCCACATGCTGCTCTGGTTTTAGCCTCTTTTGGTTTGTGTTACAGTAGCATAAATTATTTAGTAGTAGTAGTAGTAGTAGTAATATAAGCAGGATTAAACCCTTTGCTCTATATTCTCCCTGGCAAGCAGTACTTGATGTACTTCTGATGCAGAGGCAGTGACAAAGACAGATGGCAATACAGAATCGTTCCCTTGATGGACTTTTAACAAAATTATGACTGCAGAGAAGGAGATTTGTATGCTTTCTTCCCTTAATGTTACTTGTAAGTAATTATACAATTCTACAAGTCAACCGTCCCCTGTATTTAGAAGTTACCTGGTGAAAATAGTCTTCTAGGCTAGAGTGACTGGTAGTCAGAGCCACTTCCCCCTAATCAGTAAAACCCAACAAGAGCAAGATTAGATGTCTGGGTAAGAATATAGAAAGGCAGAAACAATGACATGCATTTAGGGGACATTTTAGAGGACAGACATCATGGTTGGCTACAATAAAATGCAATAAAAGATGAAAACCCTATAATGAACACTTGAGAAAGAAGCAACCAAAAATACACAGTGTTGGTCTTGATGGTCTTACACTTAATGGTTTTCTGCACCCCCTGTGAAAGAAAGCTTATTCTGAAAGCAGAATTGCAGCTTTCATCGCTTAACCATTTTGGCTTAGAAAGGAAAGCTGGGTATATTAAATCTGACATTTGAAAAAAGACCGGAAAGAAGATCCCAAAGCTTGCTCTCTCTCTTTTTTTAAAATAATCTCAAAGTTGTTAATATGACTTTTCCTTGTAAAATAATCTGGGATTTTTGTAAGTGCTTAGGACTGGAAATATGAAATACTTACTTAATAATAATAATAATAAATTATAATTAATATAAAACCCCCATATACTTATGTAATAAGTACTTATTTAGCATATTTATACCAGATCATGATACCTTCTTCAACAGCATCAGCTTTGTAGTAATGCATAGCTGCTGCGCTGTATTCTCTTCAGGAGCACAAAACTTCCTAGTACTCACCACCAGTCCACACATACCTTGAGGTACTCCAAGTCTCCCTGCAGCTTTGGGTTGCTACAGCAAAAACTGTTGCTACACCTTTAAGCTGCAGAGCCAATGATTTTACGATCTCCTGCTCTTCAAACAGTTCCCTGCTCCCTTTTTTCCTTTGCTTGTTCTGTGTCTGTGCTTTATAGGCTACACCACATTTAAATATACAGTGATCCCACTGCGGGTTTTGGGGGTGGAGGTGGGAATGCAGGGGAAGCACTAACAGAAAAATTGCTCTTTCTGCGGTGGCCAGAACAACTCTATTAGTTGAAACCACTTTTTTTTTTTTTTTTTTCATCAGCATTTAAAACTGATTTTCTGATGTGGTAAAAACCATTATATAGAAGGGGTTCAAGAAGGTGGAGGATATGTGAAAGCATATTTTTATAAAGGGAAAAATGGATTGTTTTATAGTTAGGGGTTCTGTACTTGAAATATCTCTACAGATGAATTTTCCAATTTCTTTGTTCTCAGGCATTTTATTCCAGATGGACAAACACAGAATTAGTGAGAAGGTTTAAGTTGCTGCCTTCGTAGATGCAGGCTGAACACTTTAACTTGCACATCTTTGTCTGTAGGTTTATATGTGGATGATGGCACCATAAAATTCTGAGACATCACTGATACACGGCCAATTCATTTGTAGTCCTAGTACTGAGAAATCACCTAAAGCCAGCAAATAATGACTTTATATGAGCATGATATGAACCTGGCATCTAGCCTCATTTTCCTCTACCAAATTTCCCAGCACATTGCTCTTGATGTCTCCAAAGAATTTAAACTCCGTGAAGGCTGGTGTCATTTACCAATGGAGTTTTAAATGGAATTTTAAAGACCCGATGTTCCCAAGGGCAGCTGAGTAGTGCTGTAGCATGAAGGAAACAGACCTCCAAAAGATTCCACCATAAGAAAGGAGCAAGGAAAAGGCCAGTCCTGGAAAATGGGTTGGCACAACAAAAAGTGCGGTAGTCTGGAGAAACAATGAATTGGAGCAGAATAATATTATATCAGCCCTGTATGCTTTTAATACATTTGGAAAGTCTTCTACAAGGAGTTCTTATTCAGCTTCATCTCATTCAGGGGTAGAAGTTTTTAATTTGGTCCCAGGAAGAGCTGAACTTCTGAGCAGTCACATGTTAGATGTTCTGTTACATTGGCATAGGAAGTTGTTTCTTTTGCAAAAATTTTCAGATGTATGTTGTCACTTCAAACAGAATTAAAGGCACAGGGCCTGACTCAGAGCCCTCTGAAGTCACTGGTATCTGCACGCCAACTTCTGTGAGCTTCAGAGCACGTTCTCTTTTTGTGCTCCTTTTTTTTTCATTGATTGCTGTTCATACAACATTTTTAAAAATTCAGAGAACTGAAAGCACAGGAATGATTTGCAAGGCTTGTACAAGGGTGACAGTGCAGTACGGCAGCTCAGGATAGAAAGGGAAGAATCCTACATCCAGCAAAACCAATCCCTAACTTCCCTGCTACTTGTTGACAAAGCATAAAGACAGTTTTCCAGCTCTTACTAGATGCAACTGACAGCTTACTGCTGGGGTTCATGCTTCTCCCGGTAAACCGCTGCTCATCTAGTCTCCAATCTACAGAATAAAGGAACCGGATAATCAGTGACACTCTCATCTGTCCATATTTAAACATTTATGGTATAGATGTTGACAGATGATCTCATCATCTAAACTCCCTTTGTAGTTGATGGAAGGACAAAGACACTTCTGTCTCATATTTTTCTCTACGCATTTGCAAATAAGCAGATGTATATACATATATACAAATTTAAAAACTCACTGAGGTTACTTTAAATGGTATCATGACAAAACTCAAGGAATAGAATTAGATGCTCTTACCCAGGTACGTTGTGTTTTTGCCTACACTTTGCCAATGCAAAGTAAAGTCAGGGTGCTTTGAGCAGCCAGAAGTATGAATCTATCAGCACTCCAGTAAAGCTATATGCAGCAGATATAAATACAAGTAAAATTCAGGGTAGGTGATATCTTTCTTGGGTATTTATGACTGATATTCTGTATACAAGTAGCCATTACACTAAGGGTATGGGAACAGTTGAAGCTTCATTTTTTCCACGTTAATAAGGTGTTCAGCAGGATGCTCCCATTCTGGGCTTTTACACTACAGGACCAAAAGCCCTACCATCATTAATGCAGAAAGAGATTCTTTTTTTGTCTTGTGTCCAGTTGATCAACATTGCCCTTGCACTTCATCCTGCCGTTTGTCTCTGAAGGAGAGCTGCAATCTGGGAGTCACAGACCCCAGAGAGTGCTTAGTTTCCAGACAATGGATGCAATCACTGCTATCTTTGTACAAAACCATTTCTCTTAGTGTAAGTATTTCTGACAAGGCTAAATCCAAGAGAAGTCTCAGTCCTTCCTCAACACATGTGATTTTGTCCATCATGAAGGTCGCAAAAGCAGCTGTCCTGACACATCTGGAGTCACAAGGACACTGATTAAAAACCTGGAAGACAGATACTTCCCAGTCTGAGATTTCTGTCATGGAAGCAGGCACCATAATGCAAGCCTGACTGATATATTGCAAAAAAAAAAAAAAAAAAGATGGAAAATGTGTTTGTAGTCAGTTGCTGTTTCCTAGTTTTTTGTGGTCGGCTGGAGCCCTTTCATGCTTCATTAATGTAATCAGTGAGTCGTCATTGCAAGCCAAAGAGACAGGCAGATAGATTTGCAGGAGTTCTTGCATGAAGACAGAAGTAAGTGTTATGTACTTAGGAGATCTGTGTTTGACTGATAACAGCCTAGGCCAATTTGTAGGCCTGTGGTGTATCTACACAGGAGCAAAGTGCCATGACTTTTTTTTTATTGTGATCCTGATTGCTTTGCTAGGGTAAGGCAGCAGAGAAAGCGAATACTGAGAAGAAAACCAAGCACAACACAGTGGCCCATTCCCCTGGAGCAAGAGCAGACGTGGTGTCTCTGAGGGCACAGCTGGGTTCCGCGGCTTCCCAGGATGGTCCTCTTCTGGGCAGGGGTGGCATGAGGGTCTCTGCACCCCACGATTTACCCACAGCTCCTGGTGGCACACCAAGTTATGACTCAGAGCTAGTCATTCTCTCTTCCTCATATCTTGATACAGAAAAGATTTCACCAGTCTTGTCAAAAGAGAAGTTTCATTGGTGCAATTAAAAACCACTCATTTGATACAAAAGTCTCGTATTACAGCGAACTGGCTGTTTTGTCCACAGAAAGCTGACCATTTTTTCATTAAAGCCATATCCCATTACTGATGTTTTTGTATGTATGCAACATTTACATAAAGTTTTCTGACAAAATATGTCTTTCCTCTTGCATGCTTACGTGCTTCAGCATATCTGTGGAGCTGTTAAGCTATCAACAAAACTAATGCAATACAAAAACTCAGATCTCATTGTGGCTTTCTCTCACCAGCTTGGATATTANCACTGCCCTAGTCCGGCTCACCACACTATTCCTGATCCAGGCCAGGATGCTGTTGGCCTTCTTGGCCACCTGGGCACACTGCTGGCTCATATCCAGCCGGCTGGCCACCAACACCCCCAGGTCCCTTTCTGCCGGGCAGCTTTCGAGCCACTCCGCCCCAAGCCTGTAGCACTGCATTCCTAAAGGTAGGTTTCAGCTCCAATCTGTTCCCTGCTCTCCTGCCTCCTGGGGAGGAGCGCTCATCTGCTAAAGATACTTGGCATGTTAGTGTAAGTGTGTCCTGCCCAGCTGCAGGAGCTGGTGAATATGTAAACGCAAATGCACCCTAGAGATGGGCAACCTGCTAAGCCCTGCGTTAGACACATCCAGCTGGAGTTTTATCTTAGCAGGGACTCAGAGTCCCCCTTTCTAAAGTTTGCAGGGCACTGTGTGGGGATGGATGGCTAATCCTCATTGATCCTTAATGGGAGTCTCTGGCAACTCTGAAAAAACACCCCAATCTGACTGGACAAAGTCGCTTTTCTCTATTTTAGCAGCCAGTTCTCTCATCATATTATTTCATGCTTTCTATCACTGTGGGAACGTAAGTGAGGGTAACATGTTCATATATGAGGGAGGGATTTAACTCTCTGAAAGGACCTGGGTGTTATCAGTTTAGTGATACTGCTGAGATAAGGGAAGAAATGTTACATGATTATTCATGCTTGTGATAAAACAGTATCATGACAGCTGCTGTACATGCTTACTTTAAAAATTATCTGCAGAGTAGCTTTCACCTTCATAAACGCACACAGGAGAAATGGTTTGGTCTTCCAAAAAAAAAAAGTTACATATTATGCAACTGATTCTTAGGTTTTAAGTCTTCATGGGTGAAAGATTCACACATTGATTAGGACAGAGTCACGTCTTAACCAGTTGGACTGGGCAAAAAACTTCCAGTGGTTCAGTGTGGTTTAACAGCTGATTGTTTGTGCCCAGGAGTGTCCTGGGCTCTGGGGCCAGTGGCTTTGAACAGCCCACATTCATGTTAGTAAACTCATAGTCCCTAAAACAGGGTGTTTGCATGCAAATTGCCCGTTGGGAGCCATTCCTGGGATGTTTCAGCTGACAAATTGTGGCCAGGAATTATTCGCAAGAGTTTTAGTTGGCCCAGGCCAAGCAGTGCCAATGAACGTGCTAACAGCGCGTCCCAGGGCACCGTCCTGTCCCAGGGCACGCAATCGGCTCAGGCACTCAATTTATTAGTCTGTATGCAGCTACCGATTTCCACAGTTCCTCAGGTCTGAAGCACGCTGAGGCCATGGTCTTTTTTATAGGCTTTAGTCATTGCTTCACTGCTGGTGGCCCTCTCTAGAGCCCTGAGGTGTATTTTACTTCTACATCATTGCCTATTTTAAATTCTGTGGTGGTAAAAGTACAGTTTTGTGAGAAGGTGTGAAGTTCTTAATAGTAAGCATGCTGAACTGTCTTTCTTTTTGAAAAGGGGAGAGAAGAGACTGTGCCAAACAGGTAAACCGTACCTGAGTGATCTCCTTGGCTTCCATGATAAAATCACTGGATTTGTGGGGGAGGGAACGGCGCTGGATGTCACTTTAGCCTTTCAAAGCTGTCCCCCACAGTGTTGTAGTACCTCAGTTAGGACTTCATGGTCTGCATGGGTGGACAAATTGATGCATAAAAAACTGGCTGGATGGTCAGGCTCAGAAGGCAGTGATTAATGGGTCATACTCTGGCAGGAGGTCAGTGACAAGCGTAGCACCACGGGGGTCTCTCCTGGGACCAGTCCCGTTCAACAATGACCTGGAGTGCATGTTTATGAAGTTTGCAGATGACAGCAAATTGGAGAGGGCAACTGATACACCTGAGGGCAGGTCTGCAATTCAGATGGACCTGGACAGGCTGGAGGAACGGATCAACAGGAACCCTACAAAATTCGACAGCATTAAATGCAAAGTCCTTTTCATGGGAGGGAAGCATCCCCCTGCAATGATACAGGCTGGGGAGCAGCTCTGCAGGAACGGCCCTGGGGGGTCTTGGCAGACAGCAAGCTGAGCATGAGCCAGTCCTGTGCCCTGGCAGTGATGACGGCTAATGGCATCCTTAACAGGAGCACAGTCAGTAGGTTGAGGGCAGTTATCATCCTCCTTTATGCGACATTTGTTAGACTGCACTTATAATACTGTTTTGCCCACCCTTCCTGATACAAAGAAAGGCATCAGTAAAAGGAATTGAGTTCAGTGGAGGACTGTCAGGATGGTCTGGGGCTAGAGCACTTGTCTGGTGAGGAGAGGCTGAGGGAACTGTATTTGTTCACCCCGGAGAAGAGATGGCTTCAGGAGGAACTGAGGGCCTTCCACTACCCCCAAGGAAGTTATTAAGAAGATGGAGCCTGGCTATTCACAGGCGTGCGTGATAGGAAGATGAGAGACAAAGGACATAAGTTGAAACAAGATGTGCTCATGCTGGATATGAAAAAAACACTTTTTCACCAAGAGGCCAGTCAAGCAATGGAAGAGCCTGGACAGAGATGCTATGCAGCCTCCATGCTCAGGCTTTCAAGATCCAGCTGGGCGAAGCCCTGAGCAAGCTGGTCTGACCTGCATTGGGCAGGAGGTTGGACTAAGGTCCCTTCCAACCTGAATTATTCTGTGAAAAAGGGCCAGATCCTCTGTGATTCACTGAGGATCCCCCTGAAGGACGATTGCATGCTCAAGTCATGACAGTATCGGTGAGGTGACGGCTTTTTTACAAGCATCATCCCTACACAATGGCTGTAAATGGGTGGGAAATATGTGTAGATTTAAAATGTTAAAACCACATATGTAATAAATATCTCAGTTCAGTGTCAGTGGGTTAATACTGAGAAGGTAAAACAGAACATCAGATACTCTTTTTTTCCCCAAAGCCCAACTAACTTCACAGACAGAGGATGTCACAGAAACAGCTGATGAATAACCTATTTCAACAACAGGATTTGTGGTAACACTACTGCAGCTGCTCTTTCAACAGTTTGGGTTACATGTATGCACTTCACCCAGCAATTAAAATACATACTTTAAGTAGTGAGATAATTCAACAATCAAAATTTCCTCGGTGGGCTGCAAATCCCTAATTATATGTTTTTACAAGTCATTAAAGTTTCCTAACCTTTTTGTGTAACTCTTTTTCTTTCTCTCCTTTCCACCTTAAAATGTCTCAACACAGATTATTTTTTAGAAACCTAAGAACCAGGCTGTGTTTCTGGGGAAAAAGAACAACTAAAAATATTTCCATACTGTATTCATTCAGTGGCAGTGTCTTGTACTGTATTACACAAGATTATTGATCTATAACTTGGCATTTTACAAGAACACGAAGCATCAGCCCCAAACTGTCGTAAGATTTGGAAGTGGTTACACCAGACATAGAAAGCAGTGCAGAGCCATAACATGCCAATTAGATGTGTCCATTTGTGTTACTTGTAGTCGATGGAAGACAGCATTCTCATCCTTCCCTCTAGATAAACCACCTGTACTTTTATGAACGAGAGACTGAAACTGCAAATTGTTCAGATTGTTTATCAAGAACAGCAAGGGCCAAATTCTTCCACTTGCCTGGCATGAAGCGCTGCTTTTGAACTTCGCAGGAGCTTCTGGGCTACTCAGTGTAATTAGGGTACTACAGTTAGGCTGGTGTCTTCTGAAAATATTTGCCACTGTTCCCATTTCGAGACTGTAGTATTGTTGAAAGGCAGCAAAGATCTTCTGGAGCGGCCACAGAAATGTAAAAGATAAACCCTGGTAACAAGTTTCATCCCCTCACAGCACAGGCTGATTTGGAAAGGTGAGCCTCAAGTTAAAATATCATCCATCTCATAAGCCATCTGGCTGTCTTTTCTTTCCTACTTATTTAAACACAGTTTTGTACAGAGCATTCTTTTTTGGTTTTTTCACCATTCAATGTGGACAGACTTGCCTCCTTTTCCCAGCGCCTGATCCCCCAGTTTCCTGGAGGGATGCAGTCTGACTCAGCTGTGCCGCATCCCTGGAGGTGGCGGGCTGAGGGGGATGAATTCTGCAGCCTTTGATCACAGATCTCCTCTTCTACAAGGCTCATCTGTGACAGGTTGGTGATAGCTCTTGCTACTGTGATTTTCTGGTTTTGGTGCAGTCATGTGTTCAAGTATAAATTGATAGGCCACTTGGGCCTAGTCTATCATTTGATTTTCCTGCTTTTTGGGCATACTGGGAAATTAAAATCTACTTACTTAAATCATACTATGGAAGGATGCGGTATAGGGGTAAGCTGACTAATGCAATAGCTGACTGGCTGCATCTTGTTAGTAACAAAAAAAAAATCTATATTTGATATATCGTCTGTTGCGTCCCTTCCACCTTATTTCTATTAAACATCATTTTTCTTGTATCTATTAGCTTATGTCCAGGAAAAAAAAAAAAAGATTTGTCTTCATTGGTATGAATCTAACTTAACCATAGGAAAGTTAGAGTGCTAAATTAGGCAAGCATTTGGGATTTCTACATCAAAAAACGTGAAATACTCATAATCCTTCTCTACTTCACATAGGGTTTCCCTTTCAAAAACAGATGTAGTTCATGTAGCCTTGTTTCCTTTTGAAATGCCTATCTTTATAATTATACCAAGTCACACAGCCTTAATTCTCCCCTATCTGAGGTCAGTAGCAAAATTTCCATTGCTTTTAACAGAGAAGGAACAGCTAGTTAAAGTATACAGAAATCTTTTAGCTGGTTTTAGTGGAAACTGGAATAAACCCGGATTCTCCATCTAAAATTCTGACCCACTTTGTTTGATCTTTTACAAAGATGTTTTCCTGCAGCTGGTGTCCAGTGTTTATCGGTTAAGACGTGCCAAATCTCGATTGCTGATTACGCCGAGTAGCCTTGCCTGTGATGAGAAGGGAAAGGAAATGTTGGCGTCTGGCTTTTCAGCCTTTCCTCTCGTTATTAAATTAAGTATCTTTCTAATAAAAGAAGGCCTGACTCAAAGGTTGCTGAAATCAGTGGAAAGGTATCCACCAAAAAGGGTTCTAAACAAGTTCTACCATTTTGAAGGCAATTAACTCACGTGCAGCCATTCCTTTGTGATGGATATTTGCAGCTGGGGCTAATAATAGTCTTTAATGTTCTTTCTGATAAATCTCTAGTAATATGTTTAATATGTCCACTGTTAACTTACATTTCAAGCATTAAACATGTTTATCTCTACTGGGAGATCAACTGTAAACACATAAAAATGCTGTGACTATTTAACCCCTGTAAACTAAGATAATTCTTCTGTCGGATCAAAATCTGGAGAGAATTATTTCCTTTCTTAGCCTCTGATTGAAAGAAGTTTATATTGGACCTTGAGAGTGGTCTTTATCAGGCTCTCTGATAGATACTGTCATTCTCATTCTTTGCTTTTGCTTTTTTTGGCCATCTCTACTTATTGTATTATCTGCAAAAATTGCGTATCAATGGAGAGGAGTTTTGTACATATGCTAGTCATCAACATATTATACAATGCTAATTTAACTTACAAGTAAGTTTCTGACTGAAGTTTTACATTTCGAAGGGTCACTTCCTGTCTTCCTCTTGTATATTCATTTCTGACACAAGCAAAATCCCACTGGCAACCGAGGGACAGGCCTGTATGCTCACAGCTACGCCTTGCTTGGTACTCCTGATATGTAAAGGCGAGGTGGATATGTGGATATATCACTAGAATCTCTTCTCCTCCTCCTCCTCCTCTCTGTAGCCCATCACGTTTTGCAAAACCAGCATCAGCTGCAAAATCAGAATCAGTTCTCTGTCCAAAACTCACAGAAGTTTTGAACTGATGGAAGGGTTTAATTTGGGCCCTCTCCCAAGCAGAAACACATTTTGAAAGTTGAACTTAAAGTCTCTTTCTGAAAGCTGCGTTAGTATTAGCAAACACTCTTTACTGTCGCTGTGGGATGCAGCACTTTAAATCAGCTATTTCACGATGGAATTTTCCTCCCCTTCCTCAGAGGCTGTGAACTGTTCAATCTAAGTCAAGCAGAGCACTGGCAATACTTGCCGTCCCCTTTGGCAGGCGAACAGCAAATGACTCTCGGCTGGGATTCTGTCCCAAAACAACTATCCCTATTGGAAACCTTAGCTAAAACAAGGAGCACCACATCTGTAATCTGTACGTTTCTCCTGCAGGCCTCCTAAAATAAGGATAGATAAATATAGAAACCTGCCGGGACCAGCATGTGAGGACAAAACTTTTATTTGAAGGGAGGAGAACAAACTGATGGACATGGCACTGGGTTTGAGGCAAATCCCAGCCCTGCTCCCAATCTGCTGTGTAAACCTAGGTGGCATTTGCACCTAGATGGCTTTTCCAAGTTACCCTGGGCGGGTTACCAAGGTGGAGAAGGCATGCCATTAGTGCTGGGGTGAGGAAAGACACATCTGTGTTCAGAAGGTCCTGCCTATTTCAGCGCATTACCACATCCCACTCTTGAGGAGCTCACAGCTCTAAGGCTAGGATTTTAGGCACTGGAGGTTAGTTTTCCGGAGACCAGAGTCCTGCTTCTGCCACATCCCTTGTTTGTGATTGTAGGAAAGTTGCTCCTCCATTTGGTACCTGTTTCTCTGGCTGGTTAGGTGGTGCAGGGATGCACAAGCAACACGCTGCATGAAGTCTCCACCTCAGTAGTCCTATAAAACCTCTAATATCAATTTGCAGAAAATGATCTTCTTGGGCAAGTCTGGGCAGCATGTGCTACTCCCAACGATACTTGTGCTCAAGTACTGCTGTTGGATGAAACTTGATTCGCGAGAGAGAACGAAATACAGGAAAGCCGATGAGAAGAAAACTCGCTTGAAAAGCAAAGCAGCCCAGCCCCCATTGAGGCATACATTCATTGATGTTATAGAATTAACAGAAAGCAAGACCCCTATCTGTCTTTTCATTACTATCCTCAACTGCAGCATCAACCCTCCAGCAACATGACTGCAGTGCCAGTGTCAGTATCAGAAAATAGCAGAAAACACAGTCAGCCCCTTCGCTCTGAAGCGTGTGAAGTTTGGGGTATTGTCGTGGCCTGGATTGCAGTTTTTACTATAGGGAAATCACTCAAAGGGGCTCCCAAAACCCCCAGTGATTCTGAATCATGCCCAAATTGTCCACCTCATCCAGATAAAACATAGAAAAAATTGGCAATAATCTCTGCTTTGTAAAAGGAGGATAAATAATGCCTTCTGTGGGGTGACTGCAGGTGTAACTCATTTTGAGCCCTTTCAAACTCCAGAGGGAAGGCATTGCCAAAGTCCAATGCATTCCTATCTAAAAAACCTGTGAGCTGAACAGATAAAAATACTTGAGACAACGGAACTTCTGAGCATGACGTATTGCACTAGAATCTGCTAGACTGAGACTTGGCACTTGCAGAGATAATCACTGGAGCTGAAGCAGGGTTAAATGTTGAATTAATACACATGATAGGTCACCATCCTTCAGTCTTTCCTTCTAAGAGGAAGTAAATAAATGTGTCGGTTTAATCTAGCACATTAACCTTCCTCTTAATCCTACAGTTTACTTACTAGGGGATTTGTATAATCTACCTGATAAATAAGGACAGTAATTATTCAGGCTACAGAGGGCTGCGAGAAATACTTGCAATGGAGCTTGAAGCTGGATTTAAAAACTCTTTTGGTTTTATTACAAACACAAAACTCTGGCCAGGTTTCCTGGAAAATTCCACGGGGCCCAGTGCAGGTGGAAGCTCATTTTCTGTATGTGTATGTCTTTGCTTAGCCAAAGTGTAGATCCAGGGTGGCACATGGTCCTGAATACCGGAGAGGAAGAAGCTCTAAGAGCATACAGGAAGAATGGACTCATGCTTCGTGGAGGTCCAGCCACTACGTGATTCCACCAAGAAGTCTCACAGTGGAGAAAAGCAACGTAACCCCATCCATCCCCTATCTGCTATCTCCGCACATCCCTAGATGGTCATCTGTTGTATTCAAACTATTTTTTTAACTTCCCTTTCAGGAGAGGAAATCAGATGTGACTTGAGTGATCAGAAATCTAGTAAAGACAATTAGCAGGACTACAAGGGAAAATCCTACAGGACTTCAGTGATTCCCTTGAACATAAAGCTCTTTTCTTCTCACAGCAGTGAGTGAAACCATTCCTTCCCCGAAGAAAAAAATGCTTTTCAGAGTTTCCCAGGGCACATGGAAATTAACGTGGTG
This sequence comes from Rhinoptilus africanus, assembly GCA_013400135.1. Classification (NCBI taxonomy): domain Eukaryota; kingdom Metazoa; phylum Chordata; class Aves; order Charadriiformes; family Glareolidae; genus Rhinoptilus; species Rhinoptilus africanus. The sequence continues at coordinate 119,900 of VXBO01001776.1, read as the reverse complement.
CCACTTGAAGGCTGTGTACATCAAGAGCAGCCTTTGGATTCCCTTGAACTCCTGTTTTCCTAGATTACATAGGAAGGGCAAACTCTTCACTCTTTCCTGATCACTGGATAGCACAGGCATTGACCAGCACCTGCCCCATTGCAAACACAGTCAAGATCAACAACTGAAAAGAAAAAAGTCCTATCTCCTGGAGAAGTTTTTTGTCATTTCTTGTCACTAAAGGTGTGCTTATAGGTATGACAGAGAGGTCAGGTTTTATACATGTGATCATTGTAGCCACTTTTTGTTGATCTGATTTTACTGATACAGGTTCCCTAAATACACACTCCCACACAATGCTTGATTTAGGAAGCTCAGGGTGAAGGGACATTCAGACACTTCCCATTATTCATGTTGCTCCAAGTATCTACACCGAACACACATACGTGGAGGACTCCTGGCTGCCCACGTTCACACCCATCTGTTCAGATGGCAGGGTGCCCGCGCACAGGCTAGCCAGACTTTTGTCCCAGGGTATAGGTATTCTGCAACAGGGGGGTCACTTAGGCCACACTTTAAACAATATTAACACCGTCTCTTCAGCAGGACAGCCTTCCTAGTGGGTAATTAATTGAGCTTCCAGCAGCGTCTGTCAGATGTTTGCAACAAGGTTGTTTGCTTGACTAAGCAGCCCTGATTGATACTAAGCACTTTGATTCCTTTCAGGTCTGAAGGGTGGGGGACTCGGCTGTATTTAGGATGATAATGTATGAATCAGGCTATAGAGTGCTCACTTCCTGTACCCATGTGGGCAGCAGGCAATAGAGAAGTCAGCTTTGAGCCAGGCTTTACAGAGACTGGAAACAGCCCAGAGCAACTGGTCAGTCAATGCAAGAAGTCTCAGTACAGAAAGGAATCAAAAAGGTTTCAAGTCATAAATTCATTCACACTAAGGAAACTATTGCAGCTGTTTTCAAAACTCTGTGCAGAAGAGGCATCTTTTCAGGGGCTGTGGTGATATATAGGGGGTTATTTTAGCGGGCTGCCCTATAGTGCCCTGCACCGTGTCAACACAGTGTCTTGTAGGTGGGCTTTCCTAACCCTCCTCAGCTCACGATGCTTTCAAATACTTCTGTAGATAAAGCGGTAGACTCCCAAACACAGTCTTCTACATAGAGAAATAGAGGCATCAACTCTTTTAATAATAACCCCTCAAAGTATCAGCTGTTTTTACTATTAGACTTAAATAGCTTCCTCAACATTTACAGTGCCTTCCAGACACTTTCTAATTATTCTTTTGTACCATCAAAAAAAAAAAAAACCAAAAACCCCAAACCCTGGTGTGCTTTATGAAGCATAGAAGAAAGATAGTTGCCTCCCAACACGTGTGAAGGCACCTGTGACGCTGCTCTAGTGCACCCACTGCTCATCTCTCTTTTGCAGAAAAACCAGATCTGAGTTACATCAGCTAATTCATTTAGAAGCCCTTTTATGACCATTATCAACAGTTATTTTCACTTCTAAGTGGGCCAGGCAGAGGGCTAGGACCTAGATCTTCCCCCCAAAAAAACCCCAAACAAACAACCCTCAAGCAGAGAGCCAGGAAATTATTGCTCCCATCACCACCTCGACCAGCCATGTCAGACCACCTGCCTTAGCTGTGCCCAGACCCTAAGGGTGCTAATAGGGCTTAACTGCCCCAAACAGACACACCTGGGGCCTCTACCTGTGCAAACTCCATCTATCACTCCAGGAGCCCCATTTAAGCTCTGCTTGGGGGCTTTAGTTCTCTTCTTCAATAGTTCATAGGTGTGCTTCTGCTCTGCTCTGGTTCCTGCTGACCCAGTTTCCTCACTGGTCTTCCTGGATGGAGCTTAAAGCTGTCTTGCAGGTAGCTTTGTGTCCAGTCCTGTCTGTGGTCTTTCTTCCTGGCTGGAAAATTTGTTCTAGGTAGCCCTGTTTCTAAGCTCTTTTTGCGCTGTTCCTGAATATGCTCCTTGGATGGAGCCCGGGCCAGCTCATCATCTCACCTGGTCTGGGACCATCAGTGGCCCTGGGTGCTGCCACTGTCCCTGCCCTGCTCACACCCTGTGGGGTGAGGGTATTGCATGGCCTGTAGTGGGGTCACCCTTAGCACTTGGCTTGGTCCCCTGGGAGTCCCCTTGTGGCTGGGTATTTAGACTAACACCTAGGTTTTAATGAGCTGTGTTCCTAAGGAGAGCAGGCCCTCGTTTGGAGGTGTTTAGGGGAGAAGGAACTTTTTGCTTCCTGCAGGGAAGAGAGAAGAGCATTGCTTGTTAATTGTGTCAATAGGCAATCACAGCTTGTGGAAAGGCACAACAAAAAAAAAGGGCATCATTCAGCATCTTCTCTGATTTATGGATTGTCTCTGAGCGAACTTTTTAACAATAGTATTTGTTCCCATAATACCCATTAAATGCAGATGGCTGATTTATTTCCCTGATGTTTCCATCAGATTGCAAGTTCCCAACTGTGTGTGGCAGGGGGATTACTGTACTTGCTGGGTGGCTAAAGTCACTTGCACTTTAGCCTCTTGCTGCCACCTGAGGCATATGATAATCACCCAACAATGTACTGCCTGTCATCTTGTATTGCTTAGCTGCGCGTCCTACTTAAGTGCAGCCTTGTCAAAAGTCGCTTTGAATTATTAGCAGAAAGGCCACCCAGGAGACAAAGATCCTGCAAGCAAGGAGTACGGAGCAAGGTATTAGTCGGGCGTAACAGTGCTATCAACATGCTGAACAGTTCATATGCAATATATGTGATAGCGTAGTAGGCGATGCTTGTAAGGACTATGCATAATGTTAGCCCTAGACAAGGAAAGGGGTTGGATGGGTGAGGGGAGATATTTTGCCTTTCTCTAGCTGAACTCTGTAAAACTGGAGCTGCAAATCCATCAGTCCTGTGGCTTGCTGTCACAGACATTCAAAAAAAAGGCAAAAATGACTGGGTTTAATCATCTTTAACTTATTTCTTAGTTACAGGTCAGGTGGGAGGAGCATCAGCAATTGCTCCCTTGATCTCCTCAGTGGATAGAGAGAGAATGACCAGACATCACTTAAATAGGGGTGTAGACTTATAGTGGAGGAAAGGGGTGAATGAGTCTCTTGTCAGAAGTGCTCCGTCATGGCTGTGTCTCCCAGGACAGCCGAGAAAGGTTGCTGTGCTGTGCGAAGGCATCTATAAAGGATCAGGGAGATACACGTTTTGGTAAGAATGTTCTTGCAGGTTGTCTCTACTGATGTGGTGATAGTAAGTCTGACAAACAGGAGCTTAGGAGGTGCAAGGGGGTGTGATGAAGGAGGGGCTGTTTCACAGGTGAAGAAATGACAAAAGAATGGAAGTATGAAACCAGATACAAAGGCTACCAAACCCGAGGAACCCTAAAGGAAAACAGTCAGCTATTTTTGTAACTCCCTGAGGCTCTTGATGTAATGGAAGTGCAAGTGACAAGTTCCATAATGTTCTGGGCTGGGGAGACTGCAAGCATATTGTAATTAATACTTAGTAATGGGTAGTTATTATGGTCAGCCTCTGGAGTTGAATTAACCAGGGATTTCTGCACCTGTACATACATGTTACAAAGGTAGAGAGAGCTGAAGCTTCATGATGCTTGTCAATTTGGTGAGAAATGAGCAAGATAAAATCAGTTGTGAAATGTTAGTTTGGTGATACAAACCAGAGTTTTCTGTTTCTGTGCAGCACAATTGCCTCACAGTTTGTCTCTACTGAGAAGAGAAAAATTACCTCATTTTACTCATCTTCACTGTGGTGATTATGGACCTTTTTTAACCTGTTGCTTTTGATGGGCCCATTAAATGGGTAGCCACAATGCAAAACCAGTATTGACATGTATAATTTTTCATTAAAGCTTCGGTGAGGCCAATCTGCTGTGAACGATGACAAACAAGTTATCTTGGTTACCTTTGTGCAGAGCACCAAGGGCTGTTGAGGGATGCTGTGTTACGACGCTGTGGCTTGTCCTCAAGTGAGTGTGAAGGAGGGAGAGTGGTGCTGGCGTTTGGATTTGGGATGGGGGGGGAGTGTGTGTGTGTGTCTCTCCCCTTGTGCTTTCCTCAGTCCACGTTACTTCCTCATTCTGTTACAGAAATATACCTTGCGCCACCTCTAGAAAAGGATCAGGTGAACTGGGAAGGTGTCATTAGAATGAAATGGTTGGGGATATTTGGTAATAATCAAAAGGGTATATTTGCTTCTGTAATTGAACCTTCACTTACTGAGAGTTGTATTTTTTTTTCTTTTTGGTGTGGGATTTCTTCAGGGTACCTCATTATTTTTGAGAGGAACCTGTGAGAGGTGTAACTGCAGGCTTGGAATAAAGGGTGGGGAAATTAAATTTGTTCTTCCATAAATGCCTTTATCTGGAGCAACTGAGACCCTGAATCAGTAGGTGTTTTGGTCAATATCGTGTAACAATTCATTGGCTGCAATTATGTGAAAATAGAGACTCTGAGGTGCAGGGAGAATACTGGAGTAGCTCCTTTATTCAAGTACCCTTCTTGTTTTTGTCAATATGATACCTATTTTGAGTGCAAATGGGAACTAATAGGCTGAGTTGAGTATGTGCTTCCCTTATTTTTTGTACTTAGGCTGTCTACTGTGTACTGCCAAACTTGTAGATTGTGATTTGGGGCTGGGGCGGCAGAAGCGTGTGTTTCATGCATTAAAAAAAGTAGATCCCAGCCACTAAAGTGTTTCACTTAGTGGTATCATGCTAGTATCTAAGGTGTAATCTTTATTTGAGGACTTAAGGTACTATTGCACTGGGAGGTAGGAGACATACTGGGTGTGATGCTAAAAAGCCAGTATAGAAAGATTTCTCTTAATGTTTTAGATGTGTTGAATTGCAAAATACAAGAAAGATTATGCACTAATTTTAAGAGGTATAGGATCAAAAACCCTAAAAAGTACACTTGAATGATGTGACAGTGTATTTCAGAAATTTTTAAGCCATGCAATTGTGTGTATTTTTTTTGTGAAGTGTTCATTTTGAAAGCAAGCTAGGGTATTTAGGAGAACAAACAGCATCTATTATTATTTCTTTTTTATGTTCTTTGCATTGCTCCCAGAAGGGAAAGGATTTTTCTTTCAGATTTTCATTCTTTCAACTTGCTCAATGTGAACCATGAGAAATTAACCAACTTGGAATTTGGTAACAGTGCAATGTAGCTTGTTTCCTTAACTGTCAATTTGATAACATCGTAGTTAATTCAGAAGAGGTTGTTGCTCTGGCCTAGGGAAGACCTTGCTAATAATATTTTTTAATAACAAGCATCAACCCACAGTGCACAGTGCTGTCGTTGTGGTTTGTCTATCAACTGAGATGCCAAACTTGCCTAAGGCAACTACCTTTTTTATTTGCATTAAACAAAGAAGCTTTTGAGGCATGTTTCTAAGTCTGAGACCTCACTTGCCTGACCAAGTAAACAATGTCATATGTGCACTTTGCCCCCCTGACAAAGGAGGAGAATATCCCATTGCTGTGTTACACAGCCTATTTAGCTCCTTCCTGGGGGTTGTAAGACTACACAACTTTTCCGCTTATGAAGGTCTCTTGTTCAGTCAGAGGCAGACTCTTTCCCATTTGCCCCATGCAGAAACCTTAAACATGTCTTCCTGATGGATCTCCAGCAACTACCTGTTTGACCCCATGCCTTCATATTTCCTGTGGTTGAATTTATTTTCTTGAAACTAAAAATTTTGGACTGTCTTCTCAAGTTGCATATGTTCAAAAAGCCTTAAAAAAAGCCTTGCCTTTTTTTCCTGTTTTTGGACAGGACATTGCAGAATAGGATCCTAGTTCAGGATATTGTTGCTATTTTATTTCAATATAAATACCTAAGCCCCTCGGGAGAGAAAGGGGGCAAAGGCAAGATAATTGTGGTTAGAGTACTTTGAGACATGTGACTCATTTCGTTCAAATCCCATAGTCTGTAACCAGAGATTTCTATGCAGAGGCATGGCTAAATTGTGGTAGAAAAAAATGCGTAACAGTAGATCTTTATGTGAAAAGGCAGTATTTCGGTTTAAACTGAAACTTTCCATTTGGGTCAAATTTCTGTGTGTATATATTCTACCTCTCCCCTGCACCTTTACTGTAGTTGAAATAGTTCTATATAAAACCTTTTTTTCACACTATAATGTCTTCTTTAGATAAGAATGCACACTTACGTGTGCAGTTTCTCTCCATGCAGTCTCTTCCTGACTACAGAAGATCAACAAACAATAAATACTTGCGATCTCCAAAAGGAAAAATCAGTCCCAGGTTAGAGCCTGAATTGGTTAAAAAGGCGATTAGAAGTCATCTGAATAACAGTAAATGAAAATCTGGCTCACTATCTTAATCTCTTCAGAAAACATTTTTGGTTCAGAGAGAGTCTCATTGAATTTCTTATATAATAAAGCCCATGTCCCCCTCTTTATGAAAGTTATTTCAAGTAGTCTTTCATTTAGGGGTATATGCTTCGTGTCTGATTTTTCTCTTCTTATTATTCACCTTAGTTCACTGCTAGTAGGTAGCTATTGACAATTCTGTATCCACATACATCCTGGAGCTTTGTTAAAGCTTTAATTCAATATATGAAAAGTGACATGCTGAAGTATAATGTATGACAGCTGTCTTTGTAAAGTTGTCATGTACCTTATTACAGCAGAATGTATTTCTTTCACCTGAAAAGCCTCCTGCAATGTGGTTACACAGAACAACTGCTTCAGTTCTCCTTGGTAATAGCTCTTGCAGTTTGCAGTCTCTGACTTGGAAAGGGAGATGTGGTTGCTGTAGGAAGGCAGCTGCTACTTCAGGTCCTTATAAGCTATGTTTCAATACTCAGGTGGTGGATTTTGTTAATTGACTGCATCCATAGAGAAATGAAATAATTTAATGACTTGCGAGGCCTGGGTCAACTTGAAGGCTGGCGCAACGTAATACAGAACTGGTGCCATAGAAGGAAACATAGAGCTCTATTTCCCAACAAGCTTTAATGAATAATTAGGCAAAAAATTGCCTTCAAATAAACTTCCAGAATGGAATTGCTATGGTAAAAGGCAACTGTAAACAATGACTGGGTGGTTTGTGGTTGGTTCCCCCCCAGATACAGACTAGCAGTTCAGTGTGCAGGTTTTCTTCTTACCTCAGGAATAATACAGGAGCTAGAACACAGCACTACAGCATATCATCTCTGAAGTAAAGGAATAATGCTGGGAAGGGTCATATCTTCTCTTTCCATGGGCAGCACTTGCAGTTAAACTGGTTTAGCATTAGTATAAATCCATAGGATTTGATGTTTAAGCAGCTTTAGATGGCCAACAGATCTAAACTGCTCATTTGTAGACACACTGAATTAGTCTGGATCAAAAGCAAACTACTTCCTTAGGATATGGAGTACGATAAATTTGCTGAACAGGGCATGTCAGGTGGCAGCCATACTGTGCATGGGAAGGAAAGCTAAGGTCAGTCTTTGTTGTTTTATCCAAAAGTTTATTTCGTATCACAGCATCAAACTGCAAAGCATCACAGAATAACGGTTTATTGGATGTGCTCTGATTCAGCTGGAAGGCTTTTTGCTTAGGGCACAAACAGTTGGGTGATCTGATTGTAATGCTCACTTACGACTTGTATCAGTGTTTGGGTTTTTAATAAAATTCTCCCTTGCTACCTACTAGGTTTCCAGTACTGCATGTGCAGCATACATAAACAGTCCTTAAGGATTTTTATGGACAAGAATTCAAGTTTTCAAGGACTTGGACCCCTGTACTTTTCAGATACGCTCAGCAATTCTTGCAACACTCCAAATTCTATATTTTAAAGGACACTTGAAACTTAATTTGTTGTCAGTGGCTACAGAAATATTAGATTTTTTTTTTTTTTGGAAAATGACTGTCCGTTTTTCTAGTGAGAAACTTTCTAAATCAAAGTCCTTTCAACTCCAGAGTATACAGATTTTTATAATAACTCTTCCTCATCAGAATATTCTAAAATAAAAAGGAAAAAAAAAGAACATTTCTTCTGATCAGAAGAGTAATGACTGAGTTTTAAAAATCAAAAATAGAAGTTGGCACCAACAATTCATAATATTTTGGGATTATTCCCTGAATATATTTATATTCTAATAAATTTATTTAGTTTTTCTTTCAAGCTTTGTCCTCTTTTTTCCTTCTTGTTGGAGAAAAGCCACTAAAAGTTAAAGGAGCATGCCAAGTAGTAAAAACAACCCTGAGCAGAACCTCTATGACTTCTTTTGTGCCAAAAAGTCCATTACAGCTCTGGAGCTAGTGGTGAAATAACTCTTTATGTTGCACTATTCTCGTGCAGCTACTAAAATTCTTGTTCATTTTAAGAGCTTAACACCTGCTCCACCTTCTGTGAGCTTCCAAGATGGTTTGCCAGACACATGTGTTCAAGTATAGGCAAGGATATACTGAACTGACTGGAGAGCCATACGTTGGCTCCATAACAATAGCAGTCAGATCAATGTGAAGTTAGAAGTCCTCACGAAACGCCTTCTTTTCTATCTTTCTCCCCTATGTAATTTTCTCGTCAAACAACTTAATGTTTGTGGCAAAGCTCGCTTTGTTTGTACAGCTGGAAGGATCATGTGAAAGAGGAGTTTTCTTTTGGAGGTGGGAAGGACTGAAGGAGGTTCAAAGATAATTAAGATCAATATTTTTGAACTTAGATATCTAAATTTTGGCTACTATGTTTTACATCAGATTTGGTGAATACCTGCTGAATTTATCAAAAGGTGTCATTATTTAGTATATTTGAAAAACATGACTATGCTTTGGTATTGATATTTTGCAATAAAAGCCTTGCTCTATACACTAGCCCTTCTCTATGAGGTGTCAGGGTTGAAAATATAGAGTCAAGTTTCTTGATTGTTCAAGGACTGAAACAAGCTCTAAGGTTCCTCAGAAACAGTGCTATGTTAATGCTTTTTTTGAATATGGGACTGCATACGCACATGGCGGGTAAGACAGCTCTAGGAATTAACCTAAGGAACTATGTTGCTTGAGAGTAGCCCTGAGGAGGACTTAGGGGTGTTGGTGGATGAGAAGCTCAGCATGAGCCAGAAATGTGTGTGCACAGCCCAGAAAGCCAACCGCATCCTGGGCTGCATCAAAAGAAGTGTGGCCAGTGGATTGAGGGATGTGATTCTCCCCCTCTAATCCACTCTTGAGACCCCACATGGAGTACGGTATCCAGCTCTGGATACAACATAAGACAGACATGAACCTGTTGGAGTGAGTCCAGAAGAAGGCCACAAAGATGATCAGAGGGCTGATGACTCCTATGAGGACAGGCTGAGAGAGTCAGGGTTGTTCAGCCTGGAGAAGGCTCTGGGGAGACCTTATAGTGGCCTTCCAGTCCATAAAGGGGGCTGACAGGAGAGATGGGGAGGGACCCTTTATCAGAGAGTGTAGCGATAGGACCAAGGGGTAACTGTTTCAAACAGAAAGAGGGGAGATTTAGATTAGATATTAGGAAGAAATTCTTTACAGTGATGGTGGTGAGACACTGGAACAGGCTGACCAGGGAAGCTGTGGATGCCCCATCCCTGGAGGTGTTCAAGGCCAGGCTGGACGGGGCTTTGAGCAACCCGATCTAGTGGGAGATGTCCCTGCCCATGGCAGGGTGCTTGGAACTAGATGATCTTCAAGGTCGCTTCTAACTCTAACCACTCTATCATTCTGCAAGTGTCTGAATGTCCCTGCCCTGGTCTGTGGCTGGGGTGTCACTTAGACTTCTTGCCATGTGTCAGTTGCACTGCTGGCAGCTGCAGCAAGCACCCTCTTCCGACCTCCTTTACTGTGTTGGTAAACGCAGAATGGAGACCTATTATAGCCTTGCCTTCTGCAGGACACTGTAATAGCCCCTCTGCAAACTACCTGTGAGGCAGAGCAGAGGTGGGCAAGATAAGCAGGAGCCATCCAGCCAGTCTTTACTTATTACCCTGCCACCACCACCAGGAACTGGTCTGACGTTGGTTCCAGGACTTGAACAATGTGGTGCTGGAGGATAATATCTCCTGTAGTGTTAAGGAAAGAGACATTCCTTATCTCTTAGAGGAAGCTGCTGATGCTGAGGAGGACCTGTCCATCCCAGGAGCCAGGCAAGTCCTACTCCTGGAGCAACAGGAAGCTCCTTACCTGAGTCCAAAGGCCTTTCTTCTGCTGAGAATGCAGAGAACATCTGGCAGGCACAGCCTCATACACCCATGAAGGTGTTAAGGAGACTCAAAGGCTTAATAGATAGGAGGAGCAAATATGAAGTATGGATTACAGTGGGAAACCAGATTATGGGCACATTGCAAAGATGGGGTAGGTGGAGAACTTGACAGTAGAAATTAATGATGCAAGCCTTCTGTTTGATCTCAAATGTGTTGGGGGTGAACAACTGTGAGGGGCTATCTTGATAAATGTCAATAGCAATTGCTGTCACTGGTTGCATTCAGTCTCCTGTCCAGCGCTATGTGAAACAGAATGGCAGTGGAACTACTTCCAGTTGAGAACACAATGTACGTGGGGAGGTGACGTGCTGCAGAAGCAGTTCTGTGACAGCGGATGTGGATAGCTTGGGGTGTACGGCACTGACATTTGATGCCAGCACGAATTCAACTGTCAACCAGTTTCATAAGCTGTCTTGACATTGCTTTCTTGAAGAAAAATAATTAAATGGAAATCTAGAGGACTGTAAGGTAGAGGAACTTAACTGGCTAAAATACAGAATAAGCTAATGAGTCATACCAGTGATTTAAACGATGTGCCAGCGCTCCTGGAAAAAGTATAGAAGGCCTTAAATAGTCATTGGAAAAGCTGAGGTTGAAAAATTCTCAGTAGTATAAACAGGCTGCCCCTATGAATCTGAAGACATGCAACCTTTCAAAATTGGTAGCTCAAGGTGGGTGATGAACTCCACCTTGGATTACTTGATTTAAGAATAAGATTCACTGATAACTGCAAGGGGGGAAAAAAAGTTGCTATTGAAAGAAAAAAACAACAAACCATCAAACTTCAGAATCATTATTAGTTTTTAAGCAGACATTTGTAGAAGTGGATGCACAAAAAGGTTTTCTGATGGGTTTCTTCTGATGGGTGTTTCTTGAATTAAAGTGTAGGTAGCAATCAGGTAATGCAATTTAAGGTCTAGTGGCATAATGTCTTGGTTGGGGTATTGTGAAGTCTCAGTGAATTGAGCTTAAAGATTGGGATCTCCCGTTTGTTAACAGAATAAATGAATCCATGTCTATACAATGCCACGGCATTCAGAGTCCTCTGAAGAAATCTCAAACAAGGAGAGGTAGGTGCCCGTATTTGCTCAGACATGTCCTCACTCTGCTCAGAGAAGGAAACTTCTCTGCTGCTGCTGAGGGTGAAAACGGACACCTCAAGTGATACACATGAACTACTTCATGGTGAAGTATTTCTTACAAGGGGGTAAAATAGAAGCCACCCTCCATTCCCATTTTGTAAAGTGAATGGTGTCCTAGCCAAATGAGAGAAGACTGTTGGGGTTATGTTGTCATGAGGTGGGGTATGAACAGTTTGAGAACTGTACAGAGTTCATTGGGTATTTGAATAGCTATTGAAATGATCTAGTAGAATTATGGAGTCTTTTTTTCTATTGCAAATGGAGTTTTTCTATGCTGACACTCATTTCAGAACAGTCGCATCTTCAACATTCTTGGTAAAATGGACAGTTAAAAGCTCTTATTCGTGCTAAGGAATTAATAATTGCTGGACTTCACCATGTGTGCTGTAATTCTTTTAATAGCTTCATTCCATTATCAACTATTTATTAAAAAGATTTCACCACAGATACAGGCTTTATGGAGATTACTGTGCACTATGCTTAATTACCAGATGTTCACTATGTTTACAGTATATCTGGTATTCAAGTAAACTTCTCTGTGTGAAAACCATCTAAAATGAACAGTTAAAATACCCCTGTAAAGCTCTGTATTATAATAACTTGAAATGGAAATTCCAGCTGGGCAGTGTTATGAAACTAAAACTATAAAGAATTTCAGCCTTACTGCAAAACAATATTATTAACTCCAGTGCAAATGTATTTTGCTTTCTGAATTTACCTTGTACATTCAGTCCATCAGATAAAGTCACACGTGTGATTTTTGTATTCTTTTATTTAGTTTATTACTGTCTTTCATCAAAACTATATAAACTCAACTATATGCCTGAACTTGTAACCAAACTTCAGAGTTTTATGGTTAGGGGATTTAAAATTGAGAGGTGCCAAAGCCAAGGGCAAGTGTATTAACGTTGTCTCAGCTACACGATGGAGATTCCTTAAAATTCTGTTTTCCATGCAGTTTTTTACTACTCGTTAACTTGGATCTTTACCCCTTTTAGGAACACGTGACTAGCAAGAATCTCCAAGCCTAAGGCCAGTCTGTTGTAAAGTTACCTGACCACCTTTAAAGTAGAGATTTTGCTCTTTGTGTCTCAAGAAGCTGCCTGATCTAGATTTTTTTTTTTTTACATTTGAGCCTAATTGTATTCCTATTTTGTGTCACTTTGTACTGGGCTGACATTTTTTTCTCACTTAAATGATGCTTCTCCTTCCCTATTATTGATCTTGAGCAATTGTAGCCCTGTCGGCTCCCTGTTGAGTCTTACTTAATCCTAGGCTAAGGAAGTCAAGCTATTTTCCAGTCTACTTTCTCTTCCTCTGCTAACATGCTTTTCTGTTTTTCATCTTCGTATGACCAGAACAGCACACAGATATTCTGCATGAAGTCTCATGAGTGCTCTTGTAATAAATGTCATAATTCTTTTTCAGGGAAACATTAATGAATCCCAATATATCTTTCCATAGCTGCAATATCAGCAATTCATAGTCAACTTGTGGACAATTAAAATAACCAGATGACTCTGTTCTCTGCATTTCTACCTTAAAAGCGCCTAGTCTGTACCCAAAGTGCTCGTCCCTACGCTTTTTATATATGACTTAACACTCTGTATTTCACCCCCTTTCTCCAATGACACCAAACACAGCTCAGAGTGTACTATGATTTCTCCTCTCCCAAACGCGCAGCTGTGTGTCAAATTTTCATTAACATGAAATTTGTCTTTCTACAATTATCTTTCTACCACGTTTGCCCTATTTACCAAAGTTATCTCTGAACTTTCAATGATTCCTTGCCAAATACATCTCTTATTCATGTGCTGGAATAACTGAATCCTACCTGCAGTACCAGATTTTCCTCCTAGTTTTATCTGCTGCAAAAAGGGCCTGAATGACCCACATCTTAGTAGAACCTAATTCTGTAATAACAGTAGTAGGTATTTCTGCCTATATTCAGCTCCATGTTTCTGTCTCTGCTTGCTTCTGGCAGCAAGCAGATCCATCCCATTGCTTCAGCAAGAATCCTTTTACCAATCTCTTCCAGTCTGAACCTCAGCTGGTTCACTTTTAACGTTGCCCCTTCTTACTTCTTTCAAGCCCAACACATGAGTAGCAAACACAATGCTATCTAACCTCTTTTTACTTTCATTTGTTTTCTGTGAATTTAAGGAGCCTGGATCTGCTCTCAATGACACCCAGGGAAATTTTACTGCTGACTTTAAAGGGAATTGAACCAGGACCTAGGTTAGCAGTGGCCCATGACTGATGCCCACACCGCAATCCTTTCAGCTTCAGGTGTGATTACTCCTTCACGAGCTGTGAAATAAGGACACGAGGGCAAAAGTTGGGGCAGTGCTTTTCATCACTTTCCTGTAGGCATCTCATTCCCATAATAGGTTTCTTCCCTTGTCACAACTTTATTAAAAAGGATATCACCATAGTTACAGGATCTAAAGGGATTATCACATAGTAAATGTAATTACATATTTCTCAGCATGTTGCCAGTATTTGGCAGTGAAACATAGTAGATTTGATCCTTGTTGTGAGTATCTTCCAATGTGACACTTACAAGGCTGCAAAGTATCAAAATACCTGAAATAAAAAATCATGAAGAAATCAATGTATAGAGGAAGAGCCAAATTCTTACTAGCTTGTGTTTCAATCACTTAAGCTTAAGGTCTTATACTTACTTTGCAGTGGATGTGGAAGCAGTGTAAACACACTTTGGAGGAATTACTTGTCTGTATCCCAGTAGGATAACTTTTGGCTGCATATGATTTGTGCCAGAATAATTATTGAAGTATGTAGCAATAAAGATGACCAAAAATGTTATGCATCCCCACCTAAGCTATTCTCTCTAGTTCTTGCCACTCGTTAGCTCTTGAGACTAGCTTGCTACTTTGATGTTCTAATGCAGCATAATCCAAAATGTTCACTACTCTTTGTTATCATGAAAATAGCTGAAGTCATAGTCACAGGATTGTTCCCCTAAACTTCAAGACGCAATTTAAACCACAATTTAAAGCACGCTGCAAAAAATCAAAGACAAGTGCCAGTGTTGTGGCTATTAGCATTTGTACTACCACTGTTGGCAGGACTTGGGTGTTACCCCAGCAGAACAAAAAGGCAATTTCTATTCCTGAAATGTTAAGGAGTTGTAACATTTTTGATTATTTTTCATATTAGTATTGGCAATGCCATTATAACACTGAAAAACAATTTTTTATTATTAAAAAGTAAAAGTGTTCTAATGCTGATGTGTTTTGGAGAAAGTTTGAGAAATCCAAGACAAAGGCTTAAAAAAAAAAACACAGAAAAAATATAAAATTATTCTACAGTGGCTTTTTGTTTGTTTTCTGGAAAAATCTCTGTAGTTCAAGCTACTATGAGAATCACTTAATGTCTAGGATTGGCAAGACTATGTTGTTTCTAACAGGATGCAGGTGAGCTGCTGTTGAGAAATGAGGTAGCATGCTACTTGTGACAGGGGGCCAGGCAGGGTGGTGTGGACATGGAGTTATTTGGATCCTGGCAGGAGCAGTAAGGAGAGGTAGTGTTTTGAGAAGTTAGCCAGGATGTTATAAGAAATTTGGCAATGCAGCTGGAGCTGCATTTGGGTTGTATACTCACATACATGCTGGAGGATGTGAAGAGGAAGAAGCAGGCTGAAGAACATGACAAGGCACAGAAGGATAATGTGAAGAGTAGGAAACTGAAGAGAGGAAAATGTGAAGGGGGTCTGTCAGGAGACAAACAATTGATAAGAGAGCATGAGAGAGAAGTAAACTGGGCAGCTACCTGTTTAGAATAGCAGGGGTAGGGGACAGCAAACACGGCAATACCCAAATCTCTGCCCTGCAGGGGTTGAAGGCAGAAGAGTTATATTCACCCAAGTTATGGCAGCCAGCTGTGTGAAGTGATATGTATCACAGAAATTATCATCTTGGAGTTTGTCTCTCTCTGCAGCACTCTCAGTAGCACACTTCATTAAGCGTGGTACGTGTTTTGCACAGGGTGGGGAAAATGTAAGCTTTTCAAAGCAAGAATGGCTGTAATGAGTTCATTTGGAAAAAAAGACCCCTCTGGGAGGCCACTTCCTCCCCGCCTCACTAAGAAATAGCATGAGATTTGCTCATTTCTGCATAAACTGGGAGTGACGCAGTGACTCATGTTGTATGTGACACCCAAAGCCAGGCTGCATGTGGCATAAATGACAGCAGAACAGGCCCCGCAGTGTTTCAGGCTTCACGAGCTGGAGAGCCTGACAGCTTTCTCTAAGGCTAATTTAGTGGTTTCCTTCCAAACTGTCAAGTCTACATTTGTATCTGCAGCTCTCCTTTCCAAGGTTATGATGGGGTATTTTAGGTGTCTGTAGGAGGCTGCATGGGATAGAAATGCTTTTGTATCAGTTGTTCCTTGTGGCTAGTTTTTTTCCTAACTTTCTTCTTTCATGTTTAGCGTGCTCTAGTCACCACTCTTAAGATCTGAGACTTCAGCTGTAGTAATGTGGCCTCTAACTGGAATCACAAAGCTTTTGATTTAGGTTTGTCAGCATGTGTTTAAATTGTATGCACCAAACGTGTTCATCTTACCATTTCATAGTTCATCGTCCTTAAGCCCTCACGTGAAACTAGATTGTTACCCACTTCCATACTGCTCCATTTCACTGTCTCTTTTTGGCCTGTCATCAGGACAAACAAGCCAGAGATATTTATCTCTCTTTAATTTGCCTTTTTCCACCACTCCCAAGTGCAAAGGAGGAATGAGAGTAGAAGGCAGTCAGCACTGCTGTAGATGAAAAAGCAGGACATCAGCCTTCTCATAGCCTTTTCCCGTTTGCTTTCAATGAAAGAACCATTATTTTTCCATTGTATTTTTCACTCCTTCAGAAACAACAAGCAAACAAGAATAGGGGCCACTGAATTTTATTGACTGAAAGGGAAGCAGGGGACCTGCATGGTTGAGCCAGGAGCTTCTCAAAAAGCCCAAGTGGAAGAATGAACTGACTGCTTGGGAGGATTACAAGAATGCTGTCAGAGTATGCAAGGCTGAAATGAGGAAAGCCAAGGCCTCCTTGGAATTAATTTGGCAAGGGATGTCAAGGTCAATAGGAAGGGTTCCTTCAAGTATATCGAAGGCAAAAGGAAAACTAGAGAAAATGTGGGCCCACTGTTGAATGAGACCACTGCCATGGTGACAGAGGATGCAGAGAAGACCGAGTAACTGAACGCCTTCTTTGCTTCTGTCTTTACTGCTCAGGCCAGCCCTCAGCAGTCCCAGACTTTGGAGGTAACAGGGAAAGTCTGGACACAGGAAGATTTCCCCTTGGTTGAGGAGGATCAATTTAGAGTTCAATTAAGTAAACTCAATATCCATAAGTCCATGGGTCCTGATGGGACGCACCCGTGAGTGCTGAGGGAGCTGGCAGAAGCCATTGCTGGGCCGCTTTCAATCACCTTTGAAAGGTCCTGGAGAACAGGTGAGGTGCCTAAGGACTGGAGTAAAGCCA
>VXBO01001776.1:74764-93713 GCA_013400135.1 Rhinoptilus africanus | reverse complement strand
TCTTCCCAGGCACAGACGTGAGGCTGACAGGGCAGTAGTTCCCAGGGTACTCCTTTCTACCCTTTTAAAAAATGGGTGCAATGTGTCCCTTTTTCTAGTCACCAGGGACTTCACCTGACTGCCATGACTTTTCAAATATCATGGAGAGTGTCTTGGCAACTACATCAGCCAATTCCCTCAGGACTCTGCGGTGCATCTCATCAGTTCCCATAGACTTGTGTATATTCAGGTTCTTCATGTGGTCACGAACCTTGTCTTCACCTATAGTGGGAGGGACTTTGTCCCACAGGTCTCTGTCTTGCAATCCTTCACCTGGGAGGTATGAGGAGAGAGGCTGGCAGTAAAGACCGAGGCAAAAAAATTGTTCAGAACCTCAGCCTTCTTCTCATCTGTTCTCTTCCCAGCAATATGGACACTTGAGTCCATGGCCACAATGCTGGTCTCCCAGGCGCTGTTGGAGAGCCCACACTGCATCACAGATGGGGCACAAACTCATTGTGATCATGGCCCAGAAATATAAATCTTTACCAAAGAAAGACAACCCTGTTTGCTCTTTCTAGGTCAGCCTCTGCAGAGCCTGAGGGCTATCTGTCCAGGCAGATAGCATAAAAAGACACAGACAGTAGCTTCAGGCAACTTGCCCTCTAAGGAGGGCAAGCAGGAGCCAGACAGGCACGTAGGACCACTGACCTTTGGTGGACACGTGAGACATGGCAGCAGCACAGCAGGAAGTGGGAGTTGTGAGGAAGCCATCACTGAGGAGAAACAAGGGCCATGTTATCCACGATCTGAACTGGTTCTGATGTAGTTACACATCTGATTACCTGGTTCCTGATGCAGCAGCAAACCAGCTTTCTGAGGCTCTTGTAGGGCTATATTCTATCTTGCCCATCAGTTGCAAGCCACAGAAGAAAGGGAAGGTGGGGCAGACTAACAGATTGAGGCAGAGAAGTGTGTTTAAGTCTACACAGCACTACATATAAATAAAGATCATTCCTTTTCAGGTTTTTCAACCATATTTGTCTGCATGTTGACCACCTAAAGGCAGCTCCCTTGGCTGGCTGGTGACAGAAAGCAAAGGGGGGCACATCCCAGTGGACACAGCAGTGTACTGCACTGAACTGCTATGATCCATTTGCTGTAGCATTCTTGGAATAGGGGCAATACTGCTTATTTATTTTAACACCAGCACAATATTTGAGAATTAGCTCCATTTACTGTTCACTTGTGCAAATTGCCTAAGTTTGTTTCTTTAACACAAGTTGACTAGTAACCAATACAGTAGGCTATCATTGTTGTGATGTTACAGAAGCTATAAAGCATTGCAGACCTCATTATATATGTTTGTCTGTCAACAGATTACTCCCTTTCTGCACATACATAGAATGGGGTAGAGAAGGTGGCATGTTGGTGGTTCTCTAATATGTCACAAGCAGGGAAGTTCAGAATGAAGTACAACTGATAAGTAAAGACAATATCCCTGGAAAAATAGATAGGTCTTCCCAGAGATTACGTCTGAAAACATGTATTGTGAACACATTTAAGTTATAAGTTTGAATCCTTTTATTTATTTGTTTATTTTATTGTGGATTTTCTTTTACTTAGACACATAGCCAAGTACTCAACTGCGTGACTAAGACCTATAGACTTCATTAAAATGTAAGTATCCATTCAAATTTGTTAGATCTCTAGACTATTTGTTAATTATTTTCCTTGTGGCATCAGATAACTAGCAAGTAGCTGGGAAAAGTCACCATGCCATGAGCCCCCCCCATTCCCCCTCGCTTTATTTTATAAATAGCTGCCAGGAGATATGAAAGCTGTCAAAATAATGAAACAGATCAAGAATTCACAGTACAAAATTTTTAGAAATCAGAAGTAGAAACACAACCAGTGACTTTTTTTTTAAAGAAATAAGCTCTTTATTTGTCTCTTCTTACTGAGCACAGGCAACAATAATGACCTAAATGAGACCTACTGAGTGCAAATACAAAACAAATGCAGAGTGGGTTTCTACCAACAGCCATTCTGTGATGTTTAATTGGAAATTGTTAAATGCAGAGAGTTACCAATTTGTTTTAAGAAAATAGCATTTGCATACTCCTACTATTTTCAAACTTGGCAACTGTTGAGTAGCTTTTACCATGAAACAACTAATTTGCCCTCAACAGTGATTGTGTAAATATCAGGCCAGAATTTTTTTTATTAACTACAAATATCCGAACACATCAGTGTTTGGTACACAAACCAAATACCTGGGAGGTATTATTCCTCTGGTACAATGAGGTGGGAGGAAAGGAAAAGATTCTGGTCTACCAGGATATGTTCATCTCCAATATCTTTTCCCCAAAGCTGTAGGACAAACACTGTAATAGCTGCAATTGCTAACTGTCCAAAAGACTGATAGCCCTAGAAAGAAAGGTATTCAGAAATGTGACTTAAAATTGAGGCTATGAGGAGCAGAAAAAAAATAATTCAAAAAAATTCCCAGAATGGCCTGGATTTTAATCCAGCCTTGAAAAAACAAGCATGCAGCTAAATCATAAAGTGGCAAAATTGGGTAGAAAGAATTAGCTAAAAAGAATTTTGAGCCGTGCTCAAACCAAAAAGTTTGGAATAAGGCTAAGCAGAAACCTTCCTGCGTTTGCTAGGAGGGTTGGCTGAATAGCTGACGACTCAGATAATTTCTCAATACAGACAATCATTTTGCCATTCCATCCTTTTCCTCATGCCAGTCAAAAGAATCTTGAAATATATATAGATCTTTGTCTGTGTATATGTGACATTTACATATATAATACATAAAATTTCAGTAACTTCATTTTTGGAAACAATTTAATCTGATTATAGCAATAATAAAAGGATGTAAAAATTAGTCTATCCTCCTACCTGAAAAGCATAAATGGCCCTTCAAAAGTATCTACAGATAGATAAAATAAGCATCTTTACAATTAGAGAAGCTAATTGCAGAACGAATTAGCTTTTCTGCAAATAACTCTTTTCCAAATGTATTTATCCTGTTTAACATAGCAATTGCTTTGCAATTTTTAAATATCTAAATGTTTTTGTTCCAAATCCAGGAAACTTGTATTAGGTATGTTATACTTATTTCTACTTGTAATAAGGTGTTTTACAACATGCAATGTTTTCTTAGATCTCAATAGCTTTTAGGAATTATAAATTGCTAGATTAAAAGAAGCAATATTCTAGTTATGAATTATAAGTATAATAAAGAGTAGTAATGATTCTTCTCCTGCCTCAGGTAGACCTGAGACTGGTCCTGCTTGAGCAGTAGTGATTTGTTAGAGATATGGCAATTGCACTATTAAGCTGAGTTACACTCAGGCAGCAGCAAACATTAAATGAAGGGCATAATTACAGTTTGTTCCGGTAAAACTGACTGATACAGGAAGAAGCCAGGCAGATTGGCTCATAGGCATAGAAACTGCATATGTGTCCCAGCCCTTAAACTTATGTGCTAGAAGGCAGAAATTTCATCTCTTTAAACAACATATTTTTAACTATGATTTTTAGTTTTTATGGTTGTTGAGAAAAGAGTTGAACCACATTTTGACTTGTTTCTGAACATACAGATAGTAATCAAAAAAGCATGTAAGATATTTACTTTTACAAATCTAATTATTTTTAAGTCATCATATTTTGAAGAAGTTGGCAACACCAGAAAACTCTGAGGCCATGTGGAGCCACTTCAGTAAGTCTGAAACGTGCATACTACAATAATGTCTCATCCGGGATGTTAAATGTTTAGTCACTGGCCTCCTTGTCTTCCTCCCTCATTGCGAGCCTTTGATATGACTCCAAAACCAGATTCATTTCTCTGGATGGTCTTCTGTTCACTTGTCCGTGTACCTCACAACTCTCTAGCTGCAAACTGCCTTAAAGAGGGCTAACGTTACAACGTTGCACCCTTTTTTTTTTTTTTTTTTCTTCTTTTTTTTTTTTTTTTTTTCCTGTAAGGCCTTAAAATTGTCTACTCCAGCTTCCTTCAGTGCCACAGAAACTGTGGTACCTGCTGGGTATTTTCATCCATCATCTATTTGTTTCCCTGCTTATGTCACACCAAACATCTGTACCAGGCTTTACAACATCTAGCTGTGAGCTGCTGCTGCTGCTTAAGGTGATTCCATAGCAAATAAAAATAAACAAAAAGCCCCTCAGACCTGGTTTAGTGGTTCATAGGAAGCATAACTGCTCTTCAGTAATGTCCTCTAATTCATTTCCAAGCAGCAAAAATGCAGTTTATCCTTTCCACTGGCAATATAATCATTGTTCTTCTGAGACATTATTCTATCCTACAAATTTAGGGCCTTGGTATATAGAGCCCTTATATATTAAGGAGCCAGCCATGGGTTCCAACCTGTGAGTAGTGGCCAAAATTCACTTTTTATTCATAAGGATCTATAATTGGTCATAAACTAGTTTTCTGCACAAAGTCAGAAAACACATAAGCATAGCATTGCCACTAATGAAATGCTGATGTATGTGGGGGGATCTTTTGCTATCTTTAAGACATAAAATCAGCAGTGTATACAATCAGTACGCCTAAATTTATTAGGTGGCATTAAAAGCTCCTTCCCTCCTGAAATAATTATTAAAATTGCAAGAAAGTCACTGCTCTCTAATAAATATGTGTATTTTCTCAGCTATATCACTGTGACAATATTTGAAGTTAATCTGGATAATTTAATTCTATAAATTTTCCTTAATCCTCACATTCCCTTTGGCTTACTGACTGCAGAGGTTTCTGTTTATAGTGACTGCAATGTAAAATGATGTTCAACTGAGTTTTCGGCCTGATGGTATTTAACCAGGAAGGCGCAGTAAATTACTTTTACTAGTATCTAATACCATCAGAAAAAAAATAATTGGCCAACCATTAAAAAAATCAATAATTAGGCTGCACCTAAAAAATTTTAAGTAAGTGTATTTTAACAATAACATACTGGCAGGTGGGATGGAGATGGACACAGATAATTTGATTATAAATGCATGGTTTATATGGTAGTTACAACCCTTCACTGTGTAAGGCATAGGAACTTTATCTTAGCCTCTTGATAGGCAGCTCACTAACGTATCCGGAGCAGTCATTTTGAAAGCTGTCACTAACCACTTGCTGCATTTTTCTTAGGAAGCACTATAATTTCTTGTGTTTTCCCAACAAGCTAATTCAGTTTTATTTATAAAGAGATTTCAATCATGCTATTGATACATATTTTTAATCTTCCCGGTAGACTTCCTGGGTCACAGGATATGTCACTAGTTAGGCACTGGCTTGGGAACTAAGGGACTGGCAGGTAGCTCAGTGGTTGATTGCAGGTTTTTAGCTTGACCCTAGGTAAATTCACCTAGTGAGCAGCACAGATGGCTTAGGGCAGGATTCTGGTAACATTTCAGGCAACCAGTTTTCAGGACTGAGCTCTTAGTTAAAATTAATCCAAATGGCAAAGAGAGATTGACTCAGAGCAGGCTGAGCTTACCAGTCACTGAAGATTTGGTTCAGCACAGTTGCAGACTTTGGCCCAGCGATACAAAGGAAAATCATACTGAACTTCAGAGGCTTACAGTTTTGACCTCCTTGATCGTTTTAACTGGATAAAAGAATCAAGTATTTGGGATTATAGCACTAAACTCTTTTAAGATTGGTTAGGAATTTATGGCTTATTAACCAATTAAAATTTCTTTAAGCTCTTGGAGTGTCCTAGCATGGCTGGGCTACTCTACACTCCTAAGGAGACTTAAGTGTTTATAGTGTCTTAGCATAGTTGAGATTTCTTCCCTCATTAAAAAGACTTAATTGTGCTAAGGCTACTTAAATATTTAACAAAGGTTATATGCACTATAGTTGTTCCTGATTTCCTTCTTACTTTCTAAGCAAGCAAAATCAATGCAAAGAATTGTGCAACATGAATTTGAGAGATCAAGCTCTTGAGAAATTCAAGAAGTAAAGCTATCCTCAAAGTTAGCTCAGGCATCACAACTGCATATAACATTTTCTTTGTGGAACAGAAACCTTCATCAAGTGGTTCAGGGTATGCCATAAGATTTAATTCTTCTGTGTTGATAAATCACCATTGTATCAAATGACTTAATCTGGGGGAAATTCCTGACCATAGAGCTCCTCATTTTTTAACTTTGAATTCCACTTTTTTGTTTTTCTTGTGTTCATACATGTACTTAAATTACAAAAATATTCATTAGTTTATTAATCCTATAGCGTTAAGCATACGCTAACTTTCACACAGGTCAATAAAGCTTTTGGATGAAAGAAACCTAAGTTAGGTCAGACTGCTCAGTGACACTGCACCCTTTCTCCTCTAGCTTAGGGCATTTTGTTAAGTTAATAATAAAAGTTTATTTCAAATTGTCCATATACAAAACCAAAGACTATGCGATGCTTAAACTGTGTAGATCTTTCATGCACTTACAACAGGACAGAAACAAGAAAAGAATAAAATTAAGACATTACTCAGCTCTAGGACAGCAGGATTTGTAATTCCCACACTGTTCTCTGATTTAATTTCTCTTCAAATGTTCTCTGGTTTCAGTGCAGATTGCAGCTGTTAGCAGATTCACAAATCAAGTGAAGGTCCTCATCCTACAATTGTTCTTTTGTGAATGAAGATTTTCTAGGTGTCCAGTACAGCTAAGAATGGAGCAAAATAGAATCCCAAAGAAAGTGGACTTGGAGGAGAGAGCACCAAAGTATGTGATGAAGCCTCTTGCCCTTTTCATCCTAAATTAAAGACCCTGACTCTTAAATTAAAATCACATTAAATCAATAACATAGAGATCATATTGATATATGGTAATATAATGTAGAAATATGATGAGACCATTAGTTATATGAGTTACTAGGGGGATGGCTTTGTGCTATAATTTAATGTTGAATTGGTGTCTATTCAGAGCTCCCAGTTTGTCCATCTATAACTTAAAGAATGTATGCACGAACTAGATTTTTCTGAACTCTAAAATTTCTCTTCTCTGGCTGGTGTTTCATAAAAAAGTTTGATTGTTGATTTTGAACTCGTTGACCAAGGAAGAAAACCACTGTAAAATATTGTTGCCTAGTTTATGATTAAATTTTCTTTAAAGCATCAAAATTGACATGATTGAGAACAGTTTAATTAAAAAATTCTGATTCTGCTCCTAATGGATAAAACAGAAGTGCAGTTACCAGTATGATTCACTGGCAGCTCTTCCAGATGAAAAGAGCTATCCCTTCCATAATGCAAAGTAACGTTAGGATGATTCTCACAGATGCTGCAATATATGCAAACATTATTACAGTTGCCACAAAACAAAAAGCCTGCACTCTTTCCTCTTTTTGCAAGATAGTCTTTGTAGGAAGGGAGGACAAATTATTATTTCTGAAGCAGCATTTTAAGGAAGATGAACTAAAATGTTTTTTCTCCTTCTTTGATTTATTGTTTTGGGGTTTTTTGTGATATATGATGTTACTTTGAGAAGATAATTTGTAATGTGTTTTTACCCACATGGTCCAAAAGTTCCACATAATACAAATACACACACCCATACACAACTGAGTAACAACACGGGATGACAGTCATAGGTAACAAAGGGTATCACTCCCTTACAACAAAGGCACCCTTCCATGGTCCTTCTTAAACTGCTTCGTCAGCCAAACAGCTTTCTTGTCTTTCACAGGAATTATCAGAGGCTGAACGCATTCACAAATGTCAGATGCTGAATTCAAGGTTTCTGAGCTTCAAGAGTTCATAGCTTTATTATTGCACTTTATATGCCTAAATTGCAATTCTCAGTCATTTTAGCTCCAGCTGTGACAGCCCTGCATTTCCTCAGATCACGTTCTTGAATCTCCATTCAGAAAAGAAAGCACCACGTGATTAGGTGTCTAGTTGTGGAAAAGATTGTTATTATTTTAACTCCACCATACAGGACCTCTACAACAGAAGAACATGTAGTTCTTTATCCTCTAATTTCCACCACTTCTACCGCAATTCTCCATGTCAAGTAAACTCTATGGCTCTGCCCTGAACTCAAGGCCTACAAACTACCGCTCTCCATTCACAATTTTCTGTTACCACAACATACCAGACATCTTTGGTTTATGAATGCTTGTGGGTGATGCTAAAGCATGCAGGGATATATCCCAGCTGTCCTACTGCCATCCAAAGTTGAATATGAATAAGGACCGATATGTGGTACGCTGTCTGTCTTTAATGGCTCAGCAGGATGCACATTTTTATCTGTTTGTGGCAGAACGGAACAGCTGTGAATCTATCAGGAGCATTTTGTCCTTGCAGCACAAGTGTTCATGATGGGCAGTCACTCAGAGCAGTACTGTGAAGCTTTGAATCTGGAGAAAACCCAAGCATGTGGCTGATGTGATTCATGCTGTAATCGTAGCTCTCTGTAAATGCATGTGGGATTTCTGTAGGATGCATATGAGGAGAAAACATAATGGGTTTATAATTTTTCAGTTTGACCAGCAATGGTTCCAGAATTTCTACATGCATAAAAAAGTTTTCATTAACTTGTGTAGAAAGTCACCCCAAGCCTCTTGAACCACAGCAGTTATTGTAATACCTAAGCTAATACAGAAATGAGCCATGATTGCTACTTTGAAATTTGTTCTCACAGCCTTCACCAGATCTGCAGCTAGTTCATTCATTTGTAGCTTGCAAGTGAAAGGTTGGCCTGAAGGCAGCTAAATATTTATGACACTCTGACAACACAAGATTTTCATTTGCATCAGGTGTCTTTGTGAAATAACAAAGTAGTGCTCTGGACATAGTTGGAGTGATTGTGTCTGTATGCTACCCCTGTAAAGAAACCAAAGGTTGCTAATCACAAAAGGTACTAAAAAGAATAATGACTGTGCCAGAGCTTCGTGGAACACAGGGGCAAAATCAGCTAAGAATACCAAAATAGGCAGCAATTGCAAGTTATACTATTAAAAAAACAAGTTCAGACAAGCTGAAATTTTGTTGATTCTTTATGAACAACCCTTATAAGAACTTTGGTGTCAATCAAACAATAGTTTGGTTTGGAAGGAACATTTAAAGGTCCTGTACTCCAACCCCCCTGCCATGAGCAGTGACATCTTCAACTAGGTCGGGTTGTTCAGAGCTCTGTCTAACCTGACCTTGAATGTTTCCAGGGATGGGGCATCTACCACTTCTCTGGGCAACATGTGCCAGTGTTTTATCACCCTCAGTGTAAAAAATTTCTTCTTTATATCTAGTCTGAATCTATGTTCTTTTAGTTTAAAACCATTATCCCTTGTTCTATCACTACAAGTCCTGCTAAAAAGTTTGTCCCATCTTTCTTATAAGCCCCCTTCAAGTACTGAAAGGCCACAATAAGGTCTCCCTGTAGCATTCTCTGATCATCTTTGTAGCCCTCCTCTGGGCCTGCTGCAACAGGTCTATGCCTTCCCTGCACGGAGGGCCCCAGAGCTGGGCACAATACTCCAGGTGGGGTCTCACTAGAGCAGAGCAGAGAGGCAGAATCACCTCCCTCATCCTGCTGGCCACACTTCTGTTGATGCAGTCCAGGAGATGGCTGGCCTCTGGGCAGTGAGTGCACATTGTTTGGCTCATGTCCAGCTTTTCATCCACCAGTACCCCCAAGTCCTCAGCAGGGCTGCTCTCAAACCCTTCATCCCCCAGCCTACATTGATACTGGAGGTTGCCTCTATCCATGTGCAGGACCCTGCACTTGGCCTTTTTGAACTTCATGTGGTTCACACGGGCCCACTTCTCAAGCTTGTCCAGGTCTCTCTGGATGGCATCTCATCCCTCAGGCACATCGACCGCACCACTCAGCTCGGTGTGGTCTGCAAACTTGCTGAGGTACTCTCAATCCCACTATGTCATTGATGAAGATACTGAACAGTATTGGTCCCAACACGGACCCCTGAGGGACAACACTTGTCACCCCTCTCCATCTGGACATTGAGCCATTGACCACTACTCCCTGGATGTGACCATCCAACCAATTCCTCATCCACTGAGCAGTCCAATCATCAAAACCCATACCTCTCCAATTTAGAGAGAAGGATGTTATGGGGCACCATGTCAAAGGCCTTACAGAAGTCCAGATAGACAACATCCATAGCTCTTTCCTTGTCCACTGATGTAGTCACTCCATCATAGAAGGCCAGTAGGCTGGTCAGGCAGGACTTACCCTTGGTGAAGTCATGTTAGCTGTCTTGAATCACCTCGTTGTCTTCCAGGAGGTGATTCTAGAAGAATTGTTTCCATCATCTGCCCAGCAACAGAGGTGAGGCTGACAGGTCGGTAGTTCCCATGATTCTGGGGACCCTACCTATCTTT
Source organism: Rhinoptilus africanus (assembly GCA_013400135.1). Taxonomy (NCBI): domain Eukaryota; kingdom Metazoa; phylum Chordata; class Aves; order Charadriiformes; family Glareolidae; genus Rhinoptilus; species Rhinoptilus africanus. The sequence continues at coordinate 83,373 of VXBO01001776.1, read as the reverse complement.
TTTGTCATGGCTTATAAAGCTGCACATCCCAGGGAAGTCACAGTCTTAGGAAACTGCTATTTTGTGGTTGCAGAAAAGTGATGGCTTGTGTATTTGAAAGGCTGGTGGCAGGACAACCTTGCCTCTTAAAATCATTTGGATGTTAAAGTTGAAAATGCTATGTGTGTGCCATATGTGAGTTGTTGAGCACTGCAGTCTTCCCTTGCACCAACAGACTCAACCAGGATCACTCCAATATGTGTTTCTCTTCCCAGTTGAATCCCTTTGTAGGCCTTGCAGCTGCTGCTGCAGGGATAGGTCTTGTTCTGATTTCTGAATTAATCAGCTTCTCCCTTTGTGTTAGCAGCAGTGGGTCACTAAAAGTACTGGAGAGAAAGATACGGTGTTTTCGCAAATATGCCCCAGTACTGCCCAGACCAGAGATGAAAATCTTCTCAGTGTGGATGCAATTGCCAGTGATGGTTGCCGGTGGAACGGAAGTCCAAATTTGGGTCAAGAGGAATCTTCCCCTCCACATCAAACTGCAAAAGGACCATTGCCCTGCCCTGTAGCCTGCAGTTTGCCCAGCAGTCTGGTCCTTAGATCACCTTGAAATTTTATTCAATGACTGTATTAGCAACTGCTTCCCAACTCTTTCTCCAGCTTCTACTGCTTTCTTCCTGTACCAAACTGGCACAATGGCTTTAATCTCACGCTTCATGTTTTCCGCATGTTGTAATAGAGCATTATAATAGAGTCATTTGGGGCCAAGGGCTTGCAGGAGCACAGGCCAAGATTGTCTGTGGAACTCTTGGACCTGGACATCTACTGTACATTTGTCACGATTGCATGGGACTGAATTCAGGCCATTAGGCAGTTCTTTTCAGTCCCGTGTTGTAGTCAATTCACATAGGCCACAGTTTTTCAAAGGCTTATAAGTAGACCAAACTGGGTTGATTTTCCTAGAAAAAGTAAAAAAAGGGTAATTCCTAACAAAAAGATTCCTTCCTGCCAATTTCAGGGCAGTGCATGAGAGCAAGTGAGCTTTGCAGTGAAAACGTGTCTGATTTTTCTTTCTTTTTTTTTTTTTTTCCACGAGTGAAACAGAATGTTTTTTCCCTACCCTCATTCTTGGAAACAGTTGTATTTTTTTAGCTGAAATTTTCCAACACATCTCAGCTTGAGGCACAGACATTGCATGGAAAATTTCAGCCCAAGTATTTCATGTCTGGCAAATTTATAAGCAACTGGGACTTAAAATGGGTAGAGCCTGGCAATCTAGGATGTGCTAACAGCCTTCTTTCTAATGAACATGCTTGTACAAAGACTGTTAATATACTCAAAAACTAGTTTGAAAGTCAGAATAGACTAAAAACAATGTTGGTGTCCTGTCTGAACTTTCTAGTCTTTATGGAAAAGTACTTTGAAAAATCATTGGAAAGCAAAGTTGTATGACTAAACCAGATATAAATCTAACTATAATTTTCTGGTAGGCTTAATAGTTGAAATATTGTCTTCAGCTTCAGTAGTGATATTACCAAAATGCAGTGTAGCGCTAGGAAAGCTACAGAAAAGGAAATTGAGAATGATCCCTAGAGATAAAGGAATGTGCAAGATGGAGTAAAGTAATTTGCATAAAAATTGTTAGATTGGTATTTAATTGAATTATATTGGATCTTACACTTTATAGATAATGTCAGTTTGAGTTACTATTGTAGGTTATTATAGACTAGTGCATTATTAAAAACAAATATCTTATTGAAACAAGTTTTGACAATGTGCTGCCTGGTAAAGTCATCTTTTTAAAGCACTCGTGCTTTCTAGTGCAGTGAAATATGATAGCACTAAATAAAACCTGTTAAATTTGTGGTTTCCATCATTCTCGTTACAGATCTCTCCCACAGGTGCCTAGAATATGTTTCCAGCTGATTCAGTCTTGTGCGGCAGGCCAAGTCACGTTACAATTTGGTGGACGGTGTTGACTGATGCTATATAATTATAGTAGAGTCAGTTCTTTCCTCCCCCCTGCCCCCTTGTTTTTCAGCCATTAAACTAATACTGCCAGGTTAAAAATACCATGGTTTTAAAGCTTCTTGCATGTGTGTGAGTTAGCAATGCTCTGGCATGTTCAAATGGAAGAATGCTAAATAATCTAACAAATATCCCTGTGTTTATGGTGTTTCTGTTTGTGGAGCTGATTAGTTAGAAAACTGAAAGTACAGTGTTTGCCAAAACGTGGTAAAGATTTGGTCTACTAAATAAGAAATACTGCTTTATGAGGCAAGGTTTTACTGTGTCACATCTAACTAATTGTACAATGCTCTATTCTAGGCTGAATATTCTGGGCTTAACTCCTGTGGACTGGTTTAAGCCATGGTGTAGATGAAAAAATTAACTGACATTTTAATATGTATCACTGTATGTCATTTGCTGAAAAGTTAAGCAATGTTTTACTTTTTAATTTAGCTACAGTCTTTGACATTCTATTCTCTAAGCAGTGATTTTACCATTTTCCTACTCACTGGTGATATCCTCAAAAGCTGAAAGTTGTACCTGAGTTGCACCTGTAAGATACTAAATTACTACAGAAATGTAAATTTTTGTGCTGTACAATTATTAGCCAGTGGTCACTATATTACTGTCCTCTTGCATTAAAAATAAACCAGTGATGTCACTGCATACATTTTTAATCACACTCATCCTCGGTTTTAATCTTTTGGCTCCCTTTGATTCCACGTCAGCACTGACGAAAATCATACAGATCTTTACTAATGCAGCAGTTAGAAAATCTGATGCTTTTGGCATATTCTTAGTCTCAGTACTCCCAAACAGTGACCCTCCTATGGGTTATAATATTCTAGTCCCTCTCATGACACACTCTATGTTGAAGTGGATCCAGTTATAATCGGTTTAGCAGTGTGCTGACTGTTCTGAATCATGACAAACGCGTAACAGTTAATGACTGTAGCAGCCACAGAACACTGACGCTTCTAATTTTTGTGGAAACTAAGTTTTCAGCAACTTCTTTTTAATGTTTCTATTTATTTGTTTGTAATTGTAGGTGGTTTTTAAACAAAAGTTTTTCAGTTCTGATTTTGTCTCCAAGAATCTGATAGATTGTGAGCTCTACCGGGATATTTTTCTGTGTGGCTTATCTACATAGCTAACTCAGGAGGAGGATTAAGAAAGATGAGCATGGGGTTTATTATAAACCTACCAAGATATCAGACAGAGATTTTGCTGTTATTTGCATTAGTAGGTTTCAAAGTGATGTAACCCTTTGAGGCTGAATGAAAGCAGTGCTGGAGAAGTCTAGATAGTCAGGCTGGACTGATGGCCCCAACTGTGCAGTCAGATCTACTCAGGTGGACCTCCACAGACTCCCGAAGCCCTTAGATATCTGTGGTTTTTCACAGAGGTGTAGAAATTAACCTGCTTGGGCTCAGTTCACCAATGGCACGAAGAGATTAGCAAAGTATACACACATACACGTATACGCAGAAACTCTTACGAAAATTAGAAAATAATATAAACAGACTGAGTTCTGTTCTGCTTCTTCATTTTGGGGATTAAGAACTGATCCTTTCCAGAAATGCATAGATGAGGATTCTCTTCCTCCTTCTGAAACAAGACAGCAAGTCAGGAACAAAAAAAGGCAGAAACCAAAAAAGGTTTCTGGGCCACTTTGCACAGTGTCAGGTGACATCAGGTCAAGTTGAAAACAAATGTAGAGCTTGCCCTGATTGCTGCTTCAGAAATTAGCAGCATTTCTCTTGGTTAGTCTCCTTGGAAACGCTGGCAGGTAGACGGGGAATTAGAGATGGAACAGAGATGGAAAAACCAAGACTGAGAATAACCTAGTGTTTAAGGAACTGAGGGAGAGGTCTGTGTTCTAGTTGGTGGTCAGAGAGCAGCTTCTGTTTTATTTTAAATGAACATATGATAAAATACTCTGATATCTGCAAGACTGGGATAAAAGTTAAAAATGAAAGCCTCTTTCTCTCGTGGCTTTTTTTTTTTTTTAAAGGTATGATCAATTAGAGTTGTTTTTGAAAGAAAACATTGATGCTTATACTCAGGAAACAGTTTGGGGCTTTGCTGTTGCAAATTGTAAGGTGTCTAAGTCCTCGGTATATACACCTTTCCAGTTAGTATTTCTAATGTTGGCTAGTTAAACTAGTTCCTGTTCACTCTGAAGCTGATTATTGGCCCCATTCCAAGTAGGCCTGAATGTGTATAGAATTTAGTTGCTCAACTACAGTCAGAGATTCTTGTGTAGCCAGGTGACAAAAAAGTAAAAATGAGTGACAAGTAATGCAGAGTTGTAAAACTTTATTCTTTTGTTGCCAGTGCAATGTGAGGTGCTCTTTCACACTTTTGCTTTTAATCAACAGATACTACATGTATGTGATGAGAAGTTAATCCTGTATGACGCAGGGTGTCAAATCTCATTGACATTATCTATTTTAACTTTAGAACTGTTGCTGGGTTTTGCATTTTTTTTTAATTTGAAGGAAAAAGAATTAATGAAAAATTATTATAACCTAATGCATTCACCTATGTAATTCTCCTTGCCTCAGTTGTTGCTTTTCAATAGCAAGTTTTCTTTAAGTATGGCAATGGGGTTTTGGCATGAAACAATGCATAATTCTTATGTTTCTCCTTGTAAAATTCCACTATGTTCATCATTTCCAGCTGATCCTCCAAAGAAATTTTGCTCTTGGCTTCCATTTCATAAGTACAATGAAGCCAGGGCCAATAGCTTGTGATTATCTAGCTCGGTACAATAGTTATGGTCTGGTTCTCCAACCTTGGGAAATAATTGAAACAATATTGATTTGCTTAAAGGCAGCCAGTTTAACAGGCACCATAGTCAAGGTTCTAGTAGCTTTCTAAGTTTTGGGGGTTGTGTTTTGTTTCTTTTTTCCAGTTTATCTGCCATGTATGTAACTTCATTAAAAATAAACAATATGCTGTTTTAAGATCTTTTTCACACGTGATTTTAGAATGGAAAATTTGGAGCTATCAGCGTAATGAACCATTTCAAATAATTTTTAAAGAAATATTGCTGTTATCTTCTATTTCCCGAGATGGTGACTTTGCCAAATACACTAGGAAATGGGCATTTCCACAGTTAGGTAAAAGCAGCAGTTTTTCTCTATTCATTAATTTCTATACAATACAGAGCCCCTTGACTAGGTCTGATTTGGAAGTGAAGAGTAGCAAGTGAAGGAAAATGGGGTGGAAGTTACTAAAGGAAGATTTTGAGAGACTTGCCTGCTTGCATCTGTGTGGCATAACTTCTACATGGCTTGCTCTGACTTCTGCTCAGGAGGAGGGGCTGACGATACAGAATGACAGTGTGGCTCTTTAAGGCAGCCTCAACAGCTATTCAGATTTGAGCTCTACATCTTAATCTCTAAACTGCCTAAGGATGGCTCAGCTCTTAAGGACTTGCATAAATGAAAACAGCTTAATGCTGAAATCACTGCTACTGAAAATTCACATCCACTTGAGCTACAGTATAAGCTACTGTGGGAAACCTGAACACTCCAGCATTGGTTATGAAGTTATGCTTCACTCAAAAAATACTCTCCTAACTCGAGGTGGCATTTTCTTCTTTATTATAGATTAAAACCATGTCATGTATAGATCTAACTTTGAGATATAAAAATGCAAGTCATCTATGTGTATCATTCAACTACAGCTACACTGAACCTATGTTTACATTTGAAAAAAATCACAAACTCGAAAAGAAATCCTTAATACGGGATATAAATACAGAATAGGTCAGACATAAAGAAACTTAAGAAAGTAGGAAGGAAATGATAAATAGAACTGAAATTTTATTTTAACAACTTAATTTTCCATTTGCTGTAATACCTGGATAAAGATACTGAACAGGTATCAGAAAAGTAGCAAGTAGGGTGATACGTGCGCTCATAGCTTAATATATTACTATGAAATTCCAGCTACACATTTTATATATAAATAAATGATTCATCTAAACCAAGATTAAAGGCCCTGTGCAATTCTTGCTAAAATAGAATGTACTTCACTATTTGAATGCTGCTACCAGAATTTTGTTTGCTGTATTGATTTCTTCAAACAATGATTAATGCCACATTTCTGCAATCATGAAAAGACTTCCAGAGGCTTTATGTGCGTACTACTTTCAACAGGTAAAAAGATGGAGACAAACTTAGTTTGAATAAATGAATGAAGACACTTTTACGAATGACGATTAACACGATTTTTAAAACGTTAGGCATTTTTGCACCACGTAGAAAAGCAAAATAGTGTTGACACCTAGATTAGAAATAGGCAGTGTGAAAAAGATAGTGACATCTCTATTGCTTTCAAGTTTCTTGTTTGGGAAGATAAGAGACCCCTGGGATATAAGAATCGGGACTTTAGGTTTTCAGATTGATGTACAAGTGGTGACTAATTCTTATCTAAAAACTCTACACACAGCATGCACACAAGCATCTAATCAACAAAAAGTAAATGCTAGTATCTTTTAATAGAAAACATTGCCAATTTATTTATAAAGTCTGTAAGCTTACAATTATACCTATACTTTAAACATTTTCCAGTGTATCAGTATTTCCCAGTCAGAATTTAAAGCTTCCTTTATACAGCTCTTTGCATATAGACACCTTAATCTGCTTGAATGATTTTACCTTGTGAATTGGGAATGAACTTTTCCCTGTACACTGAACGGTTTTACTCCTAGCATTTGATCACTCCAGATTAGATAATGAGAGAAAGTTGCATAAATTATATATTTAATAAATTGAATAGGAAATAAAATCATCTGATTGAAAACAGAGACTGAAGCTCAATTAGAGGATGCAAGAGCTACATTTCACCCAGACCATCATAGTTTGGAGGACTGCAGGGTGTTTAAGGATGCCATACCAGCAAGCTACAATTGTGCCCCAATTTATGAACTATAACAGCCACATTCTTTTAAAGTTGGTTGGGGTTTTTTTTTGGTCACTTTGTTAATTGTTTTCAGATAAGTTGTCTTACAAGTTTAGCATATATTAAAAATCACTGTAAAAAGCTATTCCTGTCTTAGGTAGTTTTTCTTTTATTCTTACGTTCCAAATATATTTTTTTTGAAAAATACTTTAAAAAAATTATTGCTATAAGGATTTAATTCCAGATACAAAGACCCTGACCTAAGTTTTTTCCAGACTTAGTGGGAAGATCTATTGACAGATGTGTTTGGTTGTAAAGGAAAGGACAAATCACTTCACCTCTTTGGGACTGAATGAAAAAGGTGAATGAAATAAACAGGAAAATACCATTGCTTGACACCTTTGTGGAGCTTGGAATAAATATTTTCTTTAATATTTAAATATTAAATATTTTCTTGGCTTTTTCTTCTCTTTAATTCTGTCTTTCCAAGTTAGACCAGGGCAAGGGATCCATTTTATTTTTGCAGAAAAGCTCTGTTCCTCTCCACCAGGAGCAGAGCGCTGGCTGCCTCACCACAACTGCCTCTCAGGGGCATTTTCCTGAGAGGTGTATGAGGCTCCCTAACCAAAAAGCCTCTGTCCCACTACTGTTGGGCTGCCATTCTTGACCCTAAAGCGGCTGTATTTCGGAGGTGACACACATAGTCATATATAAATCCACATCCTGGAAATACCTGACGACTGCTGGGGACTTGCACGGAATTATTCAGCGGCCCAAAGGCATGTCTGGTGAACTGGTCTGGGAATAAAGGTGCTGCGTAAACGTTAAGAATGTTGTTTTTCAGATGAATGTATGAATATTGTTTTTCTTTAACAGGGAATACGTTAAAGAGCCCTTTTAGAATCTCCTCAGTGTGCATGAAAAAACGGATAGTCCCCAAACTATCCTTTAACTNCCCGGCCGTTGCCCTCCCTCAGGCCGCCCGCCCGCAGCAGGTGCAGGGCAGCCCCGGTCGTTGCCGCCCTGCCCGTTGCCGGGTCGCCGGGCAGAAGCGTCCGTCCCCCCCGAGGTAAGTGAGGCGCGGGCAGGGTCAGCCACCGGGCTGCTTGGCGGGGGACACGACACAGGAGCGGGGCTGCGAGCGCTTGCTCGGGGCGCTGACGGACCGGCGAGGGCGCGGGGAGCCCCCGAGCCCTGGCGCAGGGGTGCGGGGATGGTGGCGGTTCCCTGCCCGCAGCGGGGGGCGGGTGGTGACCGGCAGCTCTCNGCCCGCCGACTTCCTTGCGACGGCGTTGGGGATTACGCCGAGCTGCTCCACTGACCTCCTGCGGGAGCAATGTCGCCTTCTTCCCCGGCTCCTTCCCCGGCTCCCTCCCGAGCGCCCATCCCGCCCGCTTCCCCCCCGCGCCNCGGCTCAGGTGAGGAAGGTCCTGCTGGAGCTGCCTGTGGAGGTGGCTTGTTGGCGGGCACCTCAGAGAGCCCCGCCCCCAAAACCAACGACTCCCTCCCCAACCACCTCCCTAGAAAAATAAAGCTATACGAGGAAGGTATGTAATTTTCCCAGAGAGGGGTCGTGGGATTGTAGCTCAGGCCCGTCAGAGGGAAGGGGCAGGTGGGAGCTGGCAGGGGGGGAGGGAGCAGCAGGCAAACTGTGGCACCGTCTTTATGGCTGGGGGGGGGGACTGGGGGCTCAGGGGGTCTCT